>JAGVSQ010013580.1:0-11030 GCA_022683975.1 Rhyacophila evoluta
ATCCACTCCGAAAGAGGAGTATGTGGATCTCCGCAATGTGAAGACGACTTGACAGTTATATAATTTCAATCAATCAACAAAATCAATTATAATTTTTTTATTAAGTTTGCTATCGTAAAACTAAAAAAAGAGTTCATGTACATGTATTTATATTAGATACAGGTATTGTGAGACGTGCTGTTCCTACCGTGGTAATTTTACCAGCATTGACAGTAAATGTGTAGCCGTATCTTGATCATTAGAATCACTGAATACATATCTACTTTATCGTTATTTTAGTTTCCCAGCAATATCTTTAATATACTTCTTTTCCGATTGACTCGTGTTATGCTTTACATGCATCTTTGAAGGCTTCAAAATTGTTGATCTATATTTTAAATTATGATTCGATATCCATTTTTAACCATTTAATTTAAATAAAGAGTCCACATGGTTATCCCATATTTAATTGAAATTTAAAAACGTTTTTAGTTCAAGAGTTAAAAATCAATAATTAAACTTTATATGAAAATGTTTAGGTAGCAAAATAAGTAAAAAATATTGATTTATGTAAATAAGCCCAAAATTACAGTAAGTTTTTTACAGCTACTTTTAACAAAAGTATTTTGTTTATTTGGATAACATTATATCTATTGTACAAAAACTATTAAAAGTTTATCATTTATATATCAAATAACAAAAAAAATAAAGAATTTTCCATAACTCGTGAGTGATAATAATGATGAAATTTTAAATTATGTAATAATATTTAATGCCTGGCTCAAAAGTTAGTTGGCAGAAAATTATTTACACTCATAATAGTGTAGATTTTTAAAAAGTATCTTAAATCGTAACACTGCCAAAAACGAATCCTTAAACTTTTATAATCTATCATATTTTTATCTGAAATCTACGCCGATTCGATACAGTGATTTTGAATTATAAACGTTCGGGTGAAGGGTTTTTTTAAAGGGCTCCATAAATAACAAAACAAACATAGTCGGCATTCGCAGCAGACGAGAGAAAAATCTGTCGGAAATATTTCACAACGTGTTTCGCAAATAAAATAGTTTCCATGTTAAGCGTGTCCCAGAGGCGACGCGACATTTTCTACAAGACAAATCTCAATCTTGAAACAAAACAGAACTTATCGGAGCATAGCTGTAAGTGAACATTTCTAGGGGAGGGTTTATTCCAGTAAATTTAACCGCGTATGAATACTTGTTTAAAATACTGACCGTACTGAAACATATCGGTAGAATATTTACTCGCCATCTTTGAATTATAAATAAAAACTTATACAAGAATATATAATTCATATATCATTTTTCCCCAGTAGCGTAGTTGATAGCGTGCGCGCCTAGCGATCCGGGGAATGCGGGTTCAAATCCACATCTGTCGAATTTTTAAAATCCGAAAAATGCAGTACCGGATGCCTATTGAGTTGAGTAATTGTCTGACAAACAATTCTCGTGAAAAATAATCTGTCAAGACATCTTCACATTGTGGAGATTCATATACTCCTCTTTCGGAGTGGATATCTTTACACTGTGGAAATCCATATGCTCCATGTTGGAAGCAAACATGGTATTTATAAAAAAAAATATCAGTTCAATTCTATAAACCGTGTTAAATTTTCTTCTTTATCATATTCTAAGTGTAATTAGTCCTCAACTTATTTTTTTTTCAAGGACTGAGAGTCTTCAGATTGTTATCTATGTTGTTCATATCAGATCATCTGAATCTTTAATTTAAATTTTAAATTGCAAAAATTTCACGACATATGCGACGTTTCTCTCCTCAAACATATTTAAAGTTTTATTCAATGTTTCCATTGCAAAATAAATTATTTCTTCAATAATTAAATTTTAATTCAACTGCGGCATAATTGTTTCTCATTCAATGATTTAATCTCAAAAATATTATATTTTATACTTAATCGCGATGAACCATGATATTATAAAATTATGCAGACAATTAAAATGTTGACTACTTCAATTTTCCTCTCAATATCAATAAGTTTAAGCCGCCTGAATAATTATCAACAAGTTATCAAATAAGTATTTAGAACAATATATTTTATGGATAAGTCAACTAACGATGTAATATAAGTTTTGTTAAGGCAATTTTTCAGGTAACATTTATAGTTAAATTAATTTACATACCATTCGTGCAATATTCATCATCTGATATATGGCTATCCAAAAAGTTTTTAGATATGCATCATGGACCAGATTAAATTTAATTTTATATCATACATTAGTACATATTATAAATAAGAATATATTATAATTTTATAAGTAACAAAATCTTAGAAAACAATTATTCTTTCAAATGGACGTATTTTATTACTGTTTGAGAAACAATCTTTTTTTATTATAATAATTAATTTGATTGAAACAATAGAAATACTTATAAACAAAACACAAAAAGGCAATCATAAATACGATTTCATAAGTAGGCAATAACATTATAACAAAGCGCCACTCGCTTCTAAGTTATCTCTTTCGTTTTAGGGTATATTATATTCCATAGGAAAATAGAAAGACTCACAAATATTCACAAATAGCCAATCAATAAGAGCCGGTTTAGGAATGAACAAAAAGGTTTATTCAGCACAAATTGTTGAAAGCACTTTAGTAATGCGAAAATCCCCTTTCAATATTGTAAAGAATACATGACAACATCAAAGAAATTTTTCAGACATATCTTCGGATTGTGTGCAATACATAAGACGTGTACGAGCATATTGATTTCGCAAAGATTTGATATCGGGTTTCTTTTCAATTTGAAGTGATTCTTCAAATAATCGGCATGTCAAAAATTTGTTTTCTCTTCTGAAAACTCACTTTCGTACACAATAACCAAAAATCTTTACGACAAAACTTTGATGTATTAGCATTCAAACATTTTCTGTTATGATATATATTTTTCTTTAATTAATATTCTTACTTTTCAATGCCTTATTTGATCATCAATACTATTAGTTAATATGTAATTTTTATTTTGATATTTGCGATTATCAAATCAATACAAGTTATAATTTATATATCTCTTCAGCTACTTTCCCAGCAGCTAAGAAGTAATTTCACGCACTTCTATGTTTGGATTTGCATGCTCAAATTTCACAGTTTTACTATTTTTTATTATTTCAAGATGTGGCTAGATTTTCAATTACTTAAGTATAGTTACTGCTACTAGAGTATAAAATATCTAAACAAAAATTTTCACATTGTTGAGATTTTCAAATCATACTTAATGTTTGCATTGCATATTTTCACGCAATTGAATTCCATATATGCTGTACTTTCAAAGTTTACATGGTAAAAATAATATATAACAGTGATATCAGTTGCCGTTTGATTAAAAAAAGTAACATTAAAGAAGTCTTTATAATAGAAAACATACTAAAATTATTATAAATATGTCTAAATATGTATATTGTATATATATAATGTAAATTGGTCTAAATTTTAAATATCGGTGAATAGAATTATATTTATTGGAATTCTAACTTAAGTACAGCGTTCAATAATGTACATCATAGTTCTTATTTTGGTGAAGTATCAGTATATTTAAATAATAAATTTCTAACCCTTTAGATATTTTTAAATATCACATACAAATTCTATTTGTGGCTTTTGAGACAGACACATATAAAAGAAATCGAGTATAATAAAGTAATTTATTATTTGATTTAAATTCAAAAGTTTTTTTTTATAAACCAAAATCATCAGTTTTTTTATTTCAATTTCATTTAATATTTTATTTATAAAATAATCGGGCTATAAATTGTTTAATATTGCTATTGTAACGGCTATATATATTATAATATAATTCTTAGTCACCATGATCCCATCTTAACCAACAATCTTTGAACGTGTAAATTGATTCAAGCATGCAAATTCGACTATCGCGTTGTTACAAATTTAATACACATAGTTATATCGATTGTGACGATACACAGACTAGAATGAATTTGCTCCGATTGTCATCAGTACGTGGGCTCATATCAGATTATGCTGATAATGCAAATGTGCATTCATTAAGCCGACAGTAATACCCGATGCACATGTAAATACTACTTACCTCTAGAATTATTCCCCTTGTTTCAATAGAGAAAATCAGAAATTGGATCAGAATAAACACAAATTATCAATCTGTTTTTTTTTTATTGTTTCACAACTTTTACTTCGAAAACAGAGGCGCTTTTATTCTGTACCATAACGAACTTCGAATATGAAAAGTATGCTTTTTCTAAACCACTTACAAAAAGTTGTTCTTTAAATAGGTTTTTCTTCTGATTTTTCCACGATAAATATCAGTTCCTAAAATTTACGGTATAAACTTATGTTTTACAAAAAAAAATTATTCTTTAAATACCTATTTTTATTAATATTTAACTGTGCAGTATTTGAATTAGAAAAGACATATAAAATAATGTGATCGTATGAATATTTATCAGACTAACTGAAATCATTTATGAATCAGGACATATAAATGTTAGTTTTATATAATAGAATAGATGGAAGGCGGCGTTTTACAACGTACAAAACTAAGATAAAGTCACCGAATAAAAGCTAAGTTTCTGTAGTATATTTTTGGCTATAGCTTAAGAATATTATCATTAATATTGAAAAAAATTTAACAAGTTTTAATAAACAACACGTATAGTTTCGTTCACTAACAAAAACATAAAAACAACAATGTCCGCTCCCAATTTCGAACAAAAAAATCTTTGTGATGTATAAACATCTTTTGAGAGAAACTTTTTATGTGAGTCAATTGTGAGCTAAATTTCCATTCTGTTGAATATCCATTCGTGCATATTTGGATTTTTAAAAATTCTATGCAGTTGCGAAATTTGAGCCCGTAATATCAAGCATCAAAGCTTAAACATTTAACATTTCCATGTCCAAATTTCAACAGTGTGAAGACGACCACTTCAGAAGAGTACATAGATCTAAGCATTTTGAAGACTTATATTGATAATTTTCACGATAATTAATCACTCAATACAATGAGCATCCAGTTTTGTTTTTTCAGACTTTTTACTCCAGCAGTTGCAGAAATGTGATTTCCGCAAGAAATGCGCAATTTTCGGCTCCAAAGTTTTTTTAACCTGTCGACTCATTCTAGACCACAAGAAATGTTTTATTTTTTAAATACTTTTACAAAAATATTACATATTCTGTTGTTATATTGTTCGATACACAATATGTTATACTGTGTATCTACTTTTGTTTGTGTTTTCAAATCAAAAGTTCTTTCCAATATGCAAATCTCTCGAAATAAGTGAATATGCAAGACTAGAAGATGCAATATTACGTGTTCCAGTGTGGCTGAAGCAGGCATCCAGAATTGCATCGCGATGCAGTGTTGCTATTGTATGGTGTTTGTAAACTTTGTTTATGCAAATTAAATAGCGCACTTACTTAGATCCCGGCCCCAAGGAAACGAGAATGCATGTTTGCGCAATCGAGTCTCGCCCAAGAAACATCTATTCCAATCAAGCTTTAAGCTTGCGATCATAATCAATAGACGACAGAGAGTTTACAGTGGTGTCACAACACCGCACAACGTGTCTAATAAAGCTCCATTATTTAACATTGTTACAATATAGAATACCGAACTACGTGTTTTCAAGTCAAACTAAATATACTTGTGTATAGATATCTTGGCTTGGTTATTTTTATAAATACCTTATAAAGCTCTCGTGATTCGGTTATAACAAAACATAACACGTATTTAACTATACACTTTGTTCAATTATTTCACAATTCTTTTAAAACCACATATTATAAAGCTATTCAACTAATTTATGTGTGTTTTAGAAATTTAAGCTACGCTAATGCCACCTATAAATCCATAACCAATGGCTGAAAGAAATAAGAAATAAACAAAAATTCTACTGAGAATATTAAATGTACACTAAATTTTTTTTAATAATATTTTATTTGTTGATTTTTTTTAATAGTACATGGTTTATATGGAAATATTTTAACCACATAAAATACACTATAAAAGTGATAGTAAAATGTTTTGTCTTTTTTTAATAATGGAATACTCTTACAATATAAATAATCTTACGGAATTTTTCGTTGGTTCCGTGCTTTATATTTTTTTTATAATTACTAACGCAAGAAAATTTTTATTTAAATAACGAATAGCATAAACTAAAATCTTTTCATATCGTATATTTATCTTATTTTCGCCCATTTTCATTAAGGTTTTCATAATGAGCATTTCTTTAGTACGCCCAAGAATATTCTCAGAATTGACTTACTATCTCCTTACCTGGAACCTTGATTTACTGATACCGAGAACCATTACCCCAGTTGTAGATTGTACAACATGTTCGTGTCGTACCTTTCTTCGGAATAATCTACCCTATTTACGAGCGGACAATCCGTGACTCACTTCAATTTTCCAAGAACAATGTCCCGCCTATTTTCCTTGTCGAATATTCATTCATATCTCTCCGGTATCGTCGCGAGTCTATGGTCTCTCCACAAAAGCTAACTGCCAGATTCAGTTTGCTCTTGTTTAATTTATGAGGCTGTAAAGACATTATATTGTTGAGAGGATACCCTACAAGGGAGAGATTTTCACTTCATTTGAAACATGAATATATACGAATTTCAACGAAACGATGACTTGTACGTTTATGCTTACATCGTACACATAATTTAATTTTTTTTGAAAAGGTTTTCATGCATTATTATAGTGTTATATAACATATGTTTCGTTCGCCTTGTATACTGTGCCAATATAATTAAAATAAAATAAATATAGTACCAGCAATGTCTCACGTATAAATAAAATACTGTTCATTATATAAAATACAATGTTGTAATATCTTTAAAAAATATTTCATTTACATGAGATCTTTCAAGAATCTCACACATTTATTTTATTATAAACCTAAAATGTCTTTATATGATATGTAATCAATCATATCACTTTTGATTTGAATTTTATGTAGTCCTTAAATTTCTTTGTCTTTCTTATTATTAGTTTGTATTAATTCGTGGTGCTTTATTGGACAAAGAAGTTAAACAATATATAGTATATTAAAAACTTATACACATTGATCAATAACTTAAAATCATGAAAGGTTATTATGTGTATCTTTTATATCATATACATATTGCCTAGTATCTTAAAATGGATTAAACAACTTTAAGCATGGAGAAAGTACATAATTATAATGGTTAGTTCCAACATTGTTAGAAGCATAGAATAGAAAAAGATAAAAGTATTTTCTGCATTACTTATTGAGTGGAGTTGGTATTATTGGTCGGTTGGAGTACAAATAACTGGACAAAATTAGTTGAAAAAATTCGAGCACTGCTTTCAAAATATAACTTTATTAAAAAAGATGTTCACGTACTGTACATTTTTAATACCGCATGTAAAATATATTTATCTTGAATAATTATGATCGATCATAAATTCAATATTGTAAATAAGTGTTCTTCCGATGTTATTAATATAATTAAATGAGCACGCTTTGGGTGCCTATATAATAATTTACTTCATTAAATGAGTATAATTAAATAATTATATTAAATTTGGTGGAATATTTTCTTTTAATTTCACATTGTCAACAACATACATCTGGTTTATATATTCTATCATTATTAACTGAGACACTGTTCAAACAATCGAATACATTAACAGCTCGTTGACTATTTAGAGAAGATTGTGTAGACGAACCTTCAAAAGCTTCGCTATACTCATTTTATTTATCACAAATCTTCAAAACTTTTACACAATATTGTAGAGCTTTCAATTCACTATTTTAACTGAATAGTTAAACTACGCTTTTCACAAAATATCAGAAAATTCTTACAGAAAATATTTTTTTGTGTTCCTGAAAATAATTTTAACTTCTTTCACTTCAATATACCAAATATATAAAAGACGCAAAACCATTTTACCTCGATACACATTACTATTTTCTCTTCGCGTGTAGAGCATATTAATTTCTATGTCAAGATTTATTCGGCTATAAACCAACCACTCAAGCATCCGTTATCTGTATCAAAATATATAAATATATTTTATTTTAAATAGGTGTACTTATATACGATTCCGAAACATACAACCACGACCTCTGAGTAAAACGTTTTGCTGCCGAGCACCTTCTTAATATTTCAGTTTTAAACGTTTATTTAAAATGCATACGTTCACAAAAAAATACCAAATTATTCTCTATTGTCAAACTTTAAGATAATATTATTTTGAAAATAGCTTATAAAAAACAGTCCCGCTTTATAACTTTAAATATCTTTACCTACTTAATTATAAATGTTTAATTGGATAAAAATATAACTTCCCATAAAATATAATAATCTAGAATATAAAAAAGAAAATACGCGGATACGTCTTTTTACCATGAAGGCTTAATAATAGCAACGTGATTATTCATATGTAATTTTGGCTGTTCACTTTTAACTTTTGACATCGTCACCAATAATCAACGAGACACTTAAATGATTATATGCAGTCAAGTAATGAAAAAAAATTATAATATCAGAATGAATAAATTAATTTGAAAATTGAGAATAAATTCGAATTTATCTCAGACAAAGCCACATCAAAAAATCAACCATCTAATATGTATCAATAAACCAAACTCTAATATACAGTATTATAAGCAATAAATATTTTGTGCTTGCATTTTTTCTTTATTCCAAATTTATTTCTCATCGCCCAATTAGATATTGTTCAGCCAATAATAATGTACAATGTGACGTCTACTAGTTTTTAATTATTTTGAAATGATTCAATTTTCTTTAATTCTCCTATACTCAGAGACATCGTTTCCGCGCCAGTGACGCGCGTAGACAACGCTTTGATTGTTCAGAATCCATTCACGGCGAGACATTGTTTATGTTAAATCTTACTCAAACAATCTTCTCGATTCTGCCAACACGCACCGCCACTGTCAAATAATATACATACGATCAGTAGTTCATCAACGTGGGTCTTTGAAAGATACTAAAATCATAAAATGAGCGTTTTGCAAGCAGAACACATTACCGAGTCGACTTTATCCATTATTTTCGTGTTAAGTATTTTGATAAATTTAGGATTTCAAATTAATTTTTTTGTTGAAAGTATACACAAAATTTCTACAATTTTTTTTTTTTATATCATTTCCGCTCCCAACATAGAGCATATGGATCTACACAGTGTGAAGATACTCCGAAATGTCCGCAATGTTAAGACGTCTTGACAAATTATTTTTCACGAGAATTAATTGTCAGACAATTATTCAACCCAACGGGCTTCCATAAAATATATCCGACAGATGGGGACTCGAACCCGCATTCCCCGGATTACTAGGCGCGTACGCTACCAGCTACGCTGTCGGGGAGACAAAAATTATATCGATTAATTTGTATGCGGAACGTTTGGTAAACAATAAATTTAACTGTACATAGATCATATACGTTGTATATTTTTATAAAAAATAAAGATATATCGAATTTATTCACCTACAGGACTTGATTTGATACCGATTAATAATTTACTAACATAATTTCAACTTGATCATTTCGTAGAAATAAATATTTCAGTTCAAATTATTGAAATATGTACATTTTCATGAATACGAGAATGTTATATTTACAAACCTAACTAGGCTTTTTGCACTTTGGACATAATGAATTTAAAGCTTGTGTTACTTAGACATGTATCATTATTTTTCAAATGTTTTTAGAATACCACGATTAATTTTTCGAAAGAAAAAGTATTTTGAATCAACTTAAATCTAAATGTTTAACCCTGATGATATACACTACTGTAAGGCTGTAACATGTGTGATATATGTGTTCAGAGAATATAAATGTACGAATACGTAAACGCGTGACTGCCTTTTAAGCCGTTACTTATATTATATATATCAAGCTAAACACATGGATGAAATCAAACGTTTAAGTCACGTCTCGATATTCGCCAAATGGCGTCTAAGTCAATTAACAAAGTATCTTTACTCGGTATATAGTCTATATCTCACCGATATTTGAGTATTCATCATATGAATACTTACAATACATCTCAACAGAATTTTAAATAAACGTGTATAATGAAGTTAATAATCACATCATTAAACTTTACAGCTTCACTCAAAAACAATATTTTTATTTTAAATAGATCTTAGATTACCTACTGTACATACTGATAATACATATTATGCATTGTTAAATCTAATTTAATATGAGGGGGGTATTTTCATAGCTAAGTTATTCCTAAGCCGAAATGCAAAATATAAAATTTTGAACGTGTATTTATTATATAAAACAATCATTTAGCATGCAAACTAGTTGAGAAAATCCATTTTAAATACATTAAAAACAAATATAATCGTTGAAAAACTTGCCATGTAGTTATTCAACAAAATACTGGTTTGAATTTTTTTTTTTTAATTTCGACACAGTGGAATAAGTTCATTTTGGAAACGATAATAGAACCAAATCGTTTCGGTAGTTTTTACAACTTATAATCAGTCTCAAACAGCACATTTTCTTTAGTCTACATTTTTTTAAAGTTATATTTCTAATATTTTAGCTTAGAATAACATTTGTGTATTAATAATGCACCACTAACAACAATCAAATAATATATTCCTGCTCTACTAAATGTGCTTATCATCCACCCGCCCCGTTCTTAGGCCCAGTATTATTGATGCGTATTTTAAGATTCTCATGGTTCAATTTAATTACTCAAGACTTAGAGGTTCCCACCCCCGAAGTATGCTGAAGAAGTAAATAAAATATAATATACATTTGAGAATCCCATTTGTATCGAGTAAGTATCTAAAGGGATCTGAAAGTTTATCTCCATTGAAAAATAAGTGAAATGATTTTTATAATATGGTTATTATTTTGTTAGATATTCGCTATATATGTATTTAATAATGACAGCTAATTGCAAATTAGTTATACTAATTGTAATCCAGCAATAGTGTTCGGATACAAAACATATAAATTGTAAATTCTGAATTATTTAAAACTGGTAAACTTCCATATGTGAGATCACTG
>JAGVSQ010013581.1:0-11030 GCA_022683975.1 Rhyacophila evoluta
TAAGTCGAAAAAAATGCGTCGCCAAATACATATTCTTCCTCAGTTTTAAGCTACAGTAAGAAAGCATGCCCAAAAAATATTTATCTATTTAAATGAGATTTTTTTGTCATCTTCTGAACATTAAACGGTTGGTCTATGCTACAAACCAATTCTAAAGCGACGTCATGTTGAAAAGAATTTAAAGTAATTGTATAAATATTATGAAAATTCGTCTAGATCATGATTATCTTAGTAGCTTCTAGATCATCAAATATATATTTAAATGTGCAGTAAGTTTTTACCAATAAATAAAATAAGAAACAAAATATGTCATTTAAAATTAACTATAAAAGTACAAATGTGATTATGTGAATATAAATACATATATAGTACATATGTAGTTATATTGATGACGTTTCATTCCTTCACTCGCCTCTACCCAATATGGAGTAGTATACTGCGGCGTGACAAACGTCACACGCTGTTCAAATTTCCAGAAGCGTACCAAGAGAAGCTTTCCAAGTCATTGGTTGGCATGTGTCTTCTTAGTAGCTTTGTTGGTAGTATGCATGTATCAATATAGGCAATGCGAGTTCGATTTCCCATCTGTCGGATTTTAAAAATCTAAAAATGTAGAACTGAATACCTATTGGCGTGAGCAATTGTCTGACAAATAATTCTCGTGAAAAATTATTTGTCAAGACATCTTCACATTGCGGATAATCATATACTATTCTTTCCTAGCTAATATCTTCAAACTCTGTAGATCCATATGCGCCACTTTGGGAGCGAGCATGGCATAAAAATAAAACTTAATGCACATTACATCAAAAGAATATAAGCTAAAAATGCCGAATTAGTATCTAAATTTGGCTTTTAAGTTTTAAATAAGGATGGGCTATTAAATTAGTGACCAGGAGAAAGGTCTGCCACGCTATCGTTTTTTCTTAAATAACTTAATTAAACGAACAACATTAACATCATTTTGAGTAAAAAAAATATCATTTTAAATCTTCATGTCTTTTGAGGTTGTGCCCATGTAACGTTTTGACTTTGTCTCAAAATAATCATTAAAAGGTTTTTTGTGTTTCGTGTAAAATTTGTTCTATGTGGGTTACGTCCCTTTTTTTCCTTTTTGGTAGAGCGTAGATTTTTATAATACGACAGATGAAAAATCAAACCGGCATTCTCCGGATTGCGAGGCGCGCACGCTACCAATTACGCTACCGGGGAGAATTACAGCGAAAAAAAAAATATTTTGAAAAATTGAGGGTTACGTAATTTTTTATTTCCACAATCAATATGCAAACAAAACTGTGAAATAAATTTAAATAGATACCAAATCGAGTAAAAATAAATCATTTTTAAATGCACACATTCAAACTATTACTCTAGAGAGATAAACAAAAACAATAGAAACGTTTCCAATAAAACACTTCCCCTCTTCACTATTTCCTCTGTATCTTTAAATAAATCTTAAATGGAACATTGAAAGTGCAACTGTCACCCCAGTTTCCCCTAATGTTTATAAAATTGCGTATTTTTGCGACGTTTTCGCTAGGCGATCGCGCCCAACTCCTGTGTCCACGATGTGAGATTGTGTACATGGTGTTCAAAAAACTATATATCAATTTTTTAAATTCATAAAAAACTAAATCCAACATTCGTGCTATAAAATAGAAAAAATATATTGCCAAGATCTTTTTCGTATCCCATCTTACTGATTTCGATAAAAAATATACAAGCATTAAAAAAAATCTTTCTAAAATATTACTCATACAATTATATAACATAAAAATACAAGTTTTAATAATTTGTGATAGATTCAAACTCATCCTTTATTAAAATCAATTTCATTCATTCTTTTATAACTAATACTGTTTCTATATTAAGCTGTATACAATGTTTCGACCATTTGTCGGACCGGTCGGCCATTGTGACTTGATTCATTCGAAGGATAATTTTTTAGCTTTTAAAATTTTTTCAAAATCTTAAGAAGGTCTCTTCTCAACAAGGCTAGATATTTACATGGTGAAATTAGTTTGAATAGCAATCACGTACACTTTAGTGCACGCCAATCAAGATCTTCGGAAGTTGCTCCTGCGAGACTTTCGGTACTTTTGAAGAGCTCATGTTCGTTACACCACAGTATACGCCCTTATTGTGGGTGTCGAGACGTGGTGGAGGGTGGAGAGGAAAGCATGTGTATAAAATGTTTTAAATCTGTTTTTGACCGTCAGTAACGATGTGAAAAATTGAAAATAAAACGTTTGATTTAGAAATAGCAGTTCACATCGTTCATATTTATTGTTTGGTAAAAGTTTGTGTGACAGATAGACACACATGTGTATGTTCTGTTTTATAACATAGATTTAATACAGCTATAATTTTTTTATATACTAACACGTAAGACTGGATGACCAACGGATTGAGCAATCAGCTGACTTTTCATATACCAAATTTGTATTATCGGAAAAGATTTTTTTTGCAAACGATTGAATTTTTCCTTCGATATGATTTAATCATGCTCGCTGGAGCACATGGATTCACAAAATTTAAAGATGTACAGCCAAAAAATTGATAAATTGATATAAATCTACACAGTAAAAATTTAAAGGAGTGTATATGGAAAAATTTATTGCAAAAAATAAATATCTTTGGTGAACATCTCATGGCAATCGAAGGCAAACCCACCAAGTATGCCAAAGAACTGACAGCCTTGTATTTTTGACCATATTCAAATTCTTGCCAACTTGGGATTTGAACTCGCAACCTGCATCACCGAGACGTATATGAAAAGTATATATAACTACACAGTGTTCGCTACGAAGTGGAAGTTAATTGATCTCCGGAAAGTGAAAATGTCTTAATAGATTATTTTTCACAAGAATTAGTTGTCAGGAAACTCCTCAACACAATGAGCATCTATTTATATGGCTATTATTTAATTTGTAATACATTTAAAATGGTAAAGGTTGACTTCCGAAAATGTATGCAATATTTTAAGTAGAAATAATAAATACAGTTTTATTCATTATTAAGGATCACATGTTTTGGGACACGGTATATTGCCCAAGGGTCAGCAAAGAATTTCAGATATTTATCTATTGAAAACTAGAGTGGACTTTATGTGAGGTAATTCGAAATAGTGGATTTTTTACATACGAATAAATAAACGAATTTCCCAAAGAAGGGTAAATAGTCGATTTACCAAGTGTTTTGTTTCTATTGGTTTTATCTGTCAAATGTTAGGGCGTTAAAGACCTTAAGCGTCTCCCAAAAATACATGATTTTCAGCCAAAACTTTCTCCCTCACTATCTTTAGTATAAAACAGACAATATATAATTTTGTCTGGTTGTCACATGTATTTCTTCCAAACCGTAAATATCATCAAGTAAAACTTTTAGATGTTATTGAAACTATTATTTTTTAGTCAATTGTATTATTTTAAATATTTTAAATCATCACTCATGATCAACACGAGACTTAACATATTACACAGTCAATAAATCAAGAAAATAAATCTGTAATAACAGTATGAATAAAGAATGAATTTGAATCTAGCACAAGAGTATACGTATACTCTCCGCCATATGTCACGTATTCACAACCATCATACGGGCGTATACCGTGTCGTAACGAAGGTGATGAGATTTTCAAAATACCAGGAGCTTTTCAAGATCTTAGTTGGACTAGAGTGTGCTTGATTTCTATTTTATCTAACTTGGCACTGCTTATCAAAATTATTCGAGAAACTTTTTTGCTTGCCATATGCTATCGTATTTTTTTTTAAGCTAGGATATTTTTTTTCAAATCCAAGTAAAAACGATTTGAAAAGCTTGACCATGAGACATTATTTTTATACCATGTTTGCTCATAAAGTGGAGCATATGAATATGCGCAGTGTAAACATACCTACTTCGAAAGTGATAAATATTATATAAATCTCCGCAATTTAAAGAAGTATTGACAGATTATTTTCACGAGAATTGTTTGTCAGACAATTACTAAGCTCAATAAGCATCCAGTCCTTCATTTGTAGATTTTATAAATTCAGCAGATGGAGGATCGAACCCGGCTTGCTAGGCTCGCTATCAACTACGCTACCGGGGAAACATCGAATTTGAATAATTTTTGTATTTCCATCTGACAATATATTATATTATATATTACGATAAGCTGCTGTCGAATTCCTAAAAAAATACATCTAAATTGTGAAAATTATATGTTATCCTAAAAATAATAAGAGATGTTATATATTTTATTTAAATCCATTCATGCTGAACCATTTGCAAACGTACTGATAAAAAATCAAGTTGCAAAAAGACCATTTCAGATATTTACGCGTCCGCCGCAGAGAAAAAGAATCACGCATCGGAAAATGAAAAGAATAAAAATTGGATCATTATTCAAAGATAATCTGAATATTTTTGCTAACCCCCCATCCCCCGTTTAATCCCCCTTTAAACCCCCTCAGTATCCGGGGCCACATCCTGTCATTTCCACGCCGCGATCGACCAGAAGATTTATACGTAGCCTTTGGATAAGTGATGAAAAACCAATGGAATATATTTATAATTCATTTTAATATACGCTTAAAGTAACAAGGTTAATATTATAATAATATAATATTAATAATAATAAAAATAATAATGTAACAATGAAAAATGGGCACAAAGTAACTGCATCCAAGATAATTAAACACACTCCGACAAATGCGCGTAAGGCCGTTAATTGGACAAATATACAACTATGGAAGTTTACCAGTTTTCAATAATTCAGAATTTAAAATCAATTTCCATCAAGCGCCATCAGTCGAAAATATTAATTAAATATACAATTGATCACATAAAAATATTATAGTATTTTAAATTAAATTTACGTAATTACAAGCAGATTTATATATTTGACAGAATAAATAGGCAAATGAAATTAATAAGTTGTTAAGTTCCGTGAAACCTAATAGTAAACATATATTATTGCAAATTAAAGTATCCTCCTCAAAAACCTAACCTTATCTTGTTTTTCTTAACATTTTCATTAGTGAGTTAATTCTTTGTGCACACGCATTTTAAACGCTAAAATATTTCACTTCTATCAATTTAACTAATATCACAAAATCGATCAAATTTAGTATGCCGTTTTGTCAAAAATGCTCATTTACTTCCAAATAATGAACAAAATAAAATGAAAAGTAATTACAAATTGATAAGAATGTGTTTAATATGACCACATGTGGACGTTCCCATTTCGAAATCAAAGGAGCACTTGAGAACAAGTTTGAACCCATAATACTGATTTATATGCAGTTTATATATTTTTGTGAACAGCAATGTAAATAATCTTTCGTTTTTTTATAAATTATAATAATCATTGAAAGAACGTAAAGGAATTTTTGAATGCTGAAGCTCGTAAAGCTTGTGGATTTTTTTCCACAAACATATATGATATTTATACTATTCATATATGATCAGAAAAGAAAAATGACGTATTCTTCAATTATTTTAAAATAGACTTCTTTTCAACTATCACGACACGTACAAATTAATCTATTATACATCCTATCAAAAAGATCTATGTTACAAATGCCGAATCAAAATTTAGCTTTCAATTTAAAAAGGGATGCATTATCAAATTCGCGACCAGAAAAAATACTTCCACCACATTAATTTTACTGTTTTCTTTAAATTATTAATTAAATTAATATCATATTGAGTAAATAAAAACGATTCTTAGTCTTCATACACTTCAAAGTTGTGTCTATTTAACATTTTGACTTAGGCTCAAAATTATGAAAAAGCGCTTTTCGTGCTTACTGTAACTTTTATTCTGTGTGTGTTACGTCCCTTTTCCTTTCCACAGTCGATATGATTTATAACTCTAGGACAACATTATATTGGACGGTTTCTCAGAAGCTGTGCTATTTTTCGTATCTGGCTTATACATTTTGTATCGGATTGGGCAAATAAATCACCAGTTTTAGTCTTCGTGCACCTTAACACACAAGGCTGTGTATATGAAGTATTTTAATTTAAACCTAAAATTATCGAATACACGTTTTTTTGCCTTCTGTAAAAAATATTCTGTGGAGATTATGTCCTTTGCTTTTCTACATAGATGTTAAGATGGTGAAATACAGTTTTGGTTGTGTTTGATTAATATTTTAATTATTTCATTGCCGATATTTTCCCATCACTGTCAATGAGTAAAAATCTTTCCCCCTTGCTGAAAAGGAGGCTGGGGTAGGATCTGATATTAAATCATTTATATATAATGTGTAACCATTGTTAAAATGTGAAAACAAACAAAGAAATTATACGGCTCTGTGAGGAATCACGTTCACAGTCATAAATCGTACTTCCGTAGAAGGATTAGTTCACGCTTGGATACATCTTACTAACTTCGATAAATTTTATACAAGTATGAAAATGATTTTCCTTTCAAATATTATTTTAAGGATAACTATATTATTAGGGAGATGGAACTTCGCAAAATGAGTTCGCTGTTCGAATAGGGATTGCTGGAGCAACTTTTAATTCTATACGAAATTTCTGGGACTCCAAGCTGTACAAGGTAAAAACCAAATGCCGCCTGTTCAATGCATGCATTTTGTCAGTGCTGTTCTATGGCTGTGAAACATGGCACTTAACAAAGGGCCAAAACAGCCGTATTCTAAGCTTTGAGATCAGGTGTCTCTGGGAATACGGTGGTATGACTTTGTTCGAAATGAGAAGATAAGATAACGGACCATGCAGCCACTTATTGCTAACAAAGTGAAGCTGCGACGCTGGACCTAGCTCGGCCACATATTGCGGATGCCCCAAAAAAGTCTGAACCAGATCTTCTTATTATTTAAGCCAACCGGTCGTCGGCGTTCCGGAAGGCTACTAAATACTATTTATAGAATGTATTAAGCGGAGTTACGGGACGCAAGTGTGACCTGGTAGGGCGTGAAAATACTGGCGGGCGACAGAGATTCTTGGAGACAGCACGTGTTATCCATATGCTTCACTTGGAAAAAACATGGAAGAAGAAGAAGAAAATATTATTATATTATAATACTAGTTTCATTAGCGAGATTTTCCTGGGATAAATTCAAATTCATTTTTCATTCGAATTTATTATAATCATCTTGAAGTAGTATTTAAAAATGCAGGTCTAGATGGCCATTGAGTTGAGAAATTGTCTGAAAAACAATCCTCGTGAAAAATAATACTTCACTTTCGGAGTGGATATCTTCTCACTGTATATATCCATATGCTCCACTTTGAAAGCGAACAGGGTATAAAAAATACATATATATTTTCAAAAGAACTCCATGTTATAATCGTTGAATGATAAGGTAAGGTCTAGTATGGAGATAAAGTAAGTCTCCCTTGTGGTGTAATTTGTAGCATAAGCGTGGACACATTCTGCTGATGCCTCCGGAGAGCCTTAATTACGTTCGTCTCTTCTTTCGAAGTCTTGGAAGACCGACGAATATCATCTACGAGATATACTCAGCAAAATTAAGTGATACTGACATGCAAAGCAAAGTAATTGGCGCTGACGGGAATTCCTAGAGGCGTCAAGTGGCGGTCATATGCTCCAAATATGGCAGAAGAAAAATGATGATAGATAAAAGTTTATGTTATTTATATATTTGGTATATAATTGAAGCAGCAGATAATGATAATAGACGAAGGTATATGTGTAATAAAAATATATAGTCGAACATTGTATTCTTGGCATATTTTTCACATCTCCGCATCACAAAACAGCGCCCGCTAATGAGTAACGCCCGGGGCAGTGCAAGCAATCGTCCCGCAAAAATCAGGTAGGCAATATGCCACAGATTTGCAAACGTATTTTAAAAAACAAAACAAAAATTGATTCTTTAGATCCTAATGTCATTCGTAGGTTTTATAAAACAAAGCTTTCGTGTGATTATTTCGAAATGAGCTTCGTCATTCGAAACCACCAAGCCTTTTACGAGGGGGGTAATTCCTAGGTGAACTTACTACACTATGCCAAAATTGAAAGGAAAATATTTTGAAGAAGTATTTTTTCTACGAAATAACCATATAAGTGGGAGTGAATTTATATCATTTTAGTTTTTAGTTTGGTTTAGGTTTTATTAGAACTTTTTAGAATGAAAGTTTGTCTATCTCTCTCAACAATTTCCCTTTTTTTCAAATTATATCTTTTAATATATTTTTATTTACTCGGTTTTGTATATTTTTTAAAAATATTTTAGATTTTCAAGTTTTTTGTTGTTTGAAGAACTGACATACGTAAGGGCTCATTCATTAAATTTATTATCTCCAGAAAAATAGACGAATTATTTAAGAAAAAATAGCCCTTTATTCCTAATTTCTTTAAACTCCTACCACATAATGCTATATCATTATAAATATTTATCAATTGGTTAGTTGGTTATGTAAAATAATCTGTTTATCTTGAAGTATCTTTTTTTAATATTTTTTTTCCATTAATAATGTTTATTTATTTTTTATATGTTGAAATATTACAAACTATTAATTAAATACAATCGCGACATAAATACAATAAACAGCATTTAAAAATATATTAAAAGCAAAGTCGATATTGAAAAGTAGCAATAAATAAAAGTAAGAATAAAGAGAGAATTTTGAAAATAAAAAGAGTCTACCAACAAATTAGACAGATCCTATTCTTAAAGCATATACAACAACAACCATTTAAGATCACTCTCACACAGGTGAAAAATATTAATATCCGAGGTAATACTGGTAAAACATCACCATTACTTTCCGCATTTGCATGAGTCTACATTGATTATATTGATTCTTCTTCATCTTCTTCTTCAAATCTGCTCCCTAAGTGGAGCATACGGATATTACGTGCCACCTCCAAGAATCCCTGTCGCCCGCCAGTATTTTTGCATTCTCCCGTAACTCCGCCGAATACATTCTATAAATAGTATTAAGCGGCTTTCCGACGCCGACGACCAGATTAAAAAATAAACAGGCCAGTTTCAGACTTTCTTGAGCCATCTGCAATATGTGGCCAAGCCAGGTCCAGCGTCGCAGCTACACTTTGTCATCGATAAATGACTGCATAATCCATTCTCTTATCTTCTCATTTCAAATGAAGTCATACTACCGTATCCCCAGAATTTGATGCAGACACCTGTTTTCAAATTTTAGAATGCGGTTATTTTGCGCCTTTGTTGAGTGCCACGTTTCACAACCGTACAGGAGCATAAATACTACATGGAGTAAATAAAATACCGGTTTTAGTCTTTATACACTTTTAGGTTGTTTTAGGTTTGCCCTTGTAAAAAAAAACTATGCATGAATATCGTTCTTCCTTTATACAGTCAATATACTTCTTATAGTTATACAACTTTTTGAACGAAGTCATACTACCGAATCCCCAGAATCCACCGCAAGGAATTGTTTTCAAAGCTTAGAATGCGGTTGTTTTGGGCCTTAGTTGGGTGCCAAGTTTCACAACCGTAGAACAACACTAAAAAAATGCAAGCATTGCATATTGATTACCAATATTATATTAATGTTAAATAAGATTTTTTAAATTAAGTTTTTGGTTACTGGGACCGTTCGGCAATTGGGACTGTAGTACAAATAAGTGTTGATGAAAATTGGGTAATGGAAATACCATAATACAAAAAATGCAGACCACATTTTGAGCATCTCTCACATCCTATCACACCACACGCAAATCTCCGAATTCACCTCAGAGGTATGAACAAGGTAGAACATGAGTAGAAAGAGGAAGGTGATTTTACGTAGATGCAGAGTGCTTCAGTAGTATACGACTTCAGTTATTCAAGCCTCCATCCTCCCACTCATAATACACAGAGGGCGATATCCTGGCAAATTAAAATCGCCCGGGGCTAACTTAGTAATATTTTTTCTCATTACCTGGAAGCGAGGATAGCCGGTTCGAGGTCTTGCAAGGCAGAGGGAGAGGGCAGGGAGGATAAGCACTCCTCATGTGACGGTGAGGTGGATGGGCGGGTGAGGTTATCTTTATTTTAACTCTCCGCAGAGAGCGCCTCTCGATTCGGAGAATTGCACTCGAGAAATCAGTGATGAATATTTATTATTTTTAATTATATACCATTATCGACTGTAAAAAAGAAAAAGGACGTAAGTCATATAGAACAAAATTTACAGGAGGCAAACAATGGTTTTTGAAAATTTTGAGCCAAAATCAAAACATTATATGGAAACAACCTTAAAGTGCTCGAAGGCAAAAACTAGTATTCCATTTACTCTATGTGATATTAATTTAATAAGTTATTTAAGAAAAATAAATACACGGATAAGTTAGTCCTAAATTTGATACAAAGGAATTAGCTATGATGATATTAGTAAATGTTTATATATTTATCATTGAAATCATATCAAATCAATCATTTATGAAGAATACATAAAGTATAAAAATGTTGCAAGTAGTATATTTTGATAAATTAAACAAAAGTTCTTAAGTGATAGCAAAAACATAGTAATATTTTCTCTCCCCGGTAGAGTAGTTGGTAGCGTGCGTGCCTTCAGCGGTTCTGGTTCGATTTCCCATATTTCGGATTTTTTAAATTCCAAAAATGCAAGACTGGATGCTTTTTGGGTTGTGCAATCGTCTGAAAAAAAATTCTCGTGAAAAATAATCTGTGAAGACTTTTTCACATTGCGGAGATCATGTACTCTACTTTCGAATTCTCTGTAGATTCATATGCTCCACTTTAGAAGCAAAAAGTATGA
Source organism: Rhyacophila evoluta (assembly GCA_022683975.1). NCBI lineage: Eukaryota > Metazoa > Arthropoda > Insecta > Trichoptera > Rhyacophilidae > Rhyacophila > Rhyacophila evoluta. The sequence goes on from JAGVSQ010013581.1 coordinate 10,726, forward strand.
AAAAAATCCAAAAAAATAGTCTATCATGCCGAAATTTAAAGCCAAACATTTTTAGTGGCCTAACTACATATTCAGCGCTCTGGGCCAAGAAAAATCGCAGCATCCCTTGTTTTTGGCAAAATTTTCTGTGTAATAACATTATGGGAAAGCAAATATATCACGTAGTGTCACTTCCATCACAAACTATGATTTCGGATACTTTATTTTATTTGTTTTAGATCTCACATACTAACATACAACTGTGCAACTTGCTTTCCCCTCGACCACCCGCCACGTCTCCACACCCGTTATGCGGGCGTATACCG
>JAGVSQ010013582.1:0-11030 GCA_022683975.1 Rhyacophila evoluta
TGAAGAGCGCCTCGCGTTCGTTACGCCACGGTATACGCCCGCATAACGGGTGTGGTGACGTGGCGGGTGATGGAGGGGAAAGCAAGTTTTATTTAATTTGTTAGCAAGAGCTTAAAAGCTCACCAGGTTTATTCTTGTTTCGGGCATCGCTGATTTGAATTAGATATAATTATTATGAATGAGACCCAAAAGAATCATTGCTATAGTACAAATTAGAAGTAATTTTGGTAGTTTTTACAAATTTTTTGAGGATTATAATAGTTTTGACTTGTCATTCATTCGATACCGTGTTTAATGATTATAGTAACAATTGTAAACAAAGCCAGGATATATTTCTTACCGATATTTTTTTATTTGTAAGACGATCTCCGTAATTGGAGAACAGTCTAATTCTTCTCCATGTACATCTTATGAAAAGATGCTAGACGGATATGACGACCTGGCCATGAACGAGGGCTTGAATAAAGTTTATATTTTATCATCTTAAAGCTCAAGCGAAAGCTTTCGGCAAATATTTTCCCCCATCGATGTCGCAATGAACGCGGCAATATTCCTTCGCGTTGGGCGTCAAATGAGGCGGCCAATAATTGCCCTTTCGTCGACCCATTGTTGGAACAAACTGCCTAATGTACTTCCTATCGACACGCCGCTCCGTGTTGAAAATATTGATGAAAAAAAAATCATATAAACACCTTTACCGGAACTTTTAAAATTACGCATTTACCTCTGTGCTTTTTTTAAAGTAACAATATGTTTTATGAACTGACATATTCCTCAAATATTATCGAGTGGCGTTACCAATATATTATAATTTACAAATAGCCCATACCTTTTCTCCTGTGATATTCATTCATTAGATGGAGCATGCGGATACTATGTCGCACTTCTAAAAATCTGTCGTTTTCCAATCGTTTCACATTCTCACGTCAGCATATACTGTAGTCCCACCAAATATAATCTGCTAATAGTATTTCGTGGCTTTTCTGGACACAGAAATTTGGTGACTGGATGAAATTTAAGGTCAGGTTGAGGGCTAAGACTAATGTACCACCTTATTTAATATCTGCAAAAATATAACACTGGTGGCCTAATCACAGTATTTTGAAAGAATTAGTTTGCATTTTAAAATTGTACCACGTTTAAGGCCGAGGTTACGATAGATACCGCAATGGTAGAGCGACGGTGGCAAAACAACTGCGACAGAGATGCAAAATAGCTATAAATTGGTGAGTTAGCAAGTGAGGAAGTTGTTGTGACGACAACGTGCTGCAACTTGCTCACGTTCTTACTCACCTATTTATAGCTATTTTGCATCTCTGTTACCGTCGTTCTGTTATCGTACCCGCGGCCTTATGCCTCATCGTCGTGGTGCATGTGTAGCGATATTTGCAATAGATTTGTACAGTAATATTGAATGACACATTTACAGAATTTAATAAATATCTAAATGCATTAAGAGACCGATTAGTCTTGCTCTGTGATTTCTCTTCCTAATATATCTTTGTTTAAAACATTTATGAGTTACATTAGAGAGAATAATTAATTTCTATTATCAACAAGCATGTAACAAATTCCCGATAAACTTTAGTTCATTGTGGTTTTATAACTACTAATTTACAATTTATCACAAAAATAAGTTTTAGTAACTTGAACATTGTCATATTATTATTTTATGTGGGTTTATGAATTATCGTTTTGTAAAAAAAACTCTTGTCTGCCGAAGGAGAATGTCGACTACCTCGCGAAAGCGCCGCGTCACAAGGCTCTCACCTCGCTGCTGAAGAAATTGAAAGTGCTTTCCAAATGTCGCCCCGTTCGCAAGCCAACTAATAAATCTACCCCTGGACCCCCCATGCTTTAAATTATTGCTGACTTGTAACCAGTAGCGGCCGACTTTTTCATTTTAATGAAATAAAAAAAATGATTCGCCCATTTGCACTGATGATACTTGATTTTAAACTTTAAAATACAAAGTTGGGGCTTATTAATTGCAATTAAGTAAGTGCTGCCAGATTTAAATATGAAAATCCTGGTCGGAAATAATAGCCTGTATAAATAATGTTTATAAATTTCATAACTTAAAAAAATCCTATTTATATGATCATGAACGGGTCAACGTAGATAATTTTATTTTTTTATTTTTTAACCCGTGAAAATACGAAATGTTTGTTCATATTTTATGTTTCTTCTCCTTATACCATATTCGCTTCTAAATTGTAGCATATGGATCTACACAGTGTGAAGATATCCACTCCGAAACTGAGGTATATGGATCTCCGCAATGTGAAGATGTTTGACAGATTATTTTTTCACGAGAATTGTTTGTCAGATATACTCAACCTAATAAGCATCTAGTCCTGCATTTTTGGACTGTTAAAAATCTTACAGGTGTAGGAATCGAACTGATATTCCCCTGATTGCTAAGCGCGCACACTAACCTCTATGCTATCTACACTATTCGTGATAATCATGATCGGAATTGGTACCTACAGTAATTGACAAAACACGTGTCTAAATATGTGCTTTATAATTCTTAATATGAAAACCGCATCCTGGATAAAATGGGCTTGTTTATTTTTTGAGTCAATCGAGTTGATTGATGTATTTCACTTTTTTTTGCTAAAATCCTTATCTACCATATACGCATTAACACGATTTTCAATATGGTTAACCATTGTATATTTTAGTAAAACAATATTTAAAGGAAATCTTCTACAAAGACAGACATTCGATATAAATATAAGAAGTGAATGGATTTTGAACGTAATTGAGTTGACTTCGTATTTCAATATTCCTCGTAACAGTGTTAGATTCCCAACACATTTATTGCCCCAATTTACAATTAAAGCACGCCACTTTTAACACCCTTTAAACTTTCCCATCCCATGGCACCCGGGTGAATTACCTTTATTGAACTTTGATACGATTGAAAGGGTCTTGTTTTGGTTATTCATTAACTAATCGACGACTAACGCTTGCAAAGCAAAGTTCATAGCGCTTCTACGAACAGTCATGTTACTCACAATGTCTTCTGCTTGGCGGGACTTTGCCGCGCACGTTTTTAAGGGCTTCTGTCTGTTTATTAAAAAGAGAATACTTTGGAAACAAACTTATTTATAATAATAAAACCAACTGCAAGCCCCCTTAAAAGGAATTACTTATCAGTTAGGTTGTTTGTCTATGGGAATCAAAATCGATTGACTCTTATTTAAAATCACTTCTTTAAATCGTATTTGGTAATTTTACCGTCAGATATTAGACAATTAGTTTTTGTTCTTATTATTTACTCAATATTATGTTCACGGAAACATGTGACACAGGTTTTGGTGAATAATATTCTTATTGATTGATAAACATTTTAGGTTCAACCAAATGCATTATAAAAATAAAATAGTATGTACAATTCTTAAAGCTACTTTATTTCTCAGCCTAGGTATGATAATCAGGACTTGTTGTCACCTTATATCTTATTCTTAATAGATCGCTTTGAACGTTTCCTGGCATTAAAATAAGTACACATTCGGGAAAATCTGAACGCATTCTGGCAACCCTAATGTGTTAATTTCATACCTCAGTAACTAGGCACTTATTCTCGTTGATATTGTTGTTTCGGACGACAATAATAAATGTGCGCCGATGTAGATGTTTCGATGTCACTTTGTATTCAAATTGGTTGAATAATTAATCGTTGATTGCGTTGCTTGCGATGTTTATCGATTTAAATAGGGCAGTTTCAATAACGATTCTATATAAGTATTTCGTTGGATATTTTGACAATTTAAATATCAAAATGCATTATGCATAACCTGACGTTTTGTAGGTATTATTTTTTGTAAATTGTTAGTATGCGGGTTAGAAAAAATATCGATTACTTCTTCTAGGTATATATTTCTGATTGTGTGTCTTTGTCATTTTGAAGTATTGATGTTTTTCATTTTCAATTTATGGCATGGACGTCTTCTGCTTTACTACGTCCATATTATGATCATTGCTAAATTCGTGGGTGGAATATGGCTGCGCGGAACAAAATATTTCCAGAAAGTTCTTATATTCTACGCTTGATGTCTAATATACATATTGAACAAGTTAAAAAATTAAAATTCTCGAGATTCTCGAAAAAATTCCGGAGAAAAGAAAATCAAAAATATTCAAAATTTCTCGAGAATTTTCGATCACAATCTCTAATTATAGACAACTGTAAAATGTTTGGGCGTCGTTAAACAGTCTTTATTATGAAATGTTTTTTATAATAAACATTAGTCTCAATTCCTTGTTTGTTTTGATAAATTTCAAAGCATTTTGCTAATACATAATTTAATGATGACAAAAACCGTAAAATCAGAAAGCTGTTTACTGTATTGAAAATAAGTTTATTAAATTGTGTTGTTTTTATTTGTAATTCTGTCATAAAACTTCTGTCCACACTAAAAGCAATAATCGATAACGACGAATTTAATTTAATTTGATAATATTAAACACAGTTGACGTAAAATATTCTACGTGGGATCTTAGTGGGATTTTAGCTAAACTCTGACGACGCGGAGTATTTTCCATGTTAAACCATAACCAAGCAAACAAATTTAAGCGTATCTTAGAGTATCACTATTGTAGCCGCCATTTCGCGGTGATTGCGGCCGCCCCGATGCTCTGAATCCCATTTCCGGTGGCGTTTTATTAATGCACTTGTCACTCAGAATGCGATTTCCCGCCGCCGAAGCTTTTCGCTGACAATCCCGCTACTTCCGGCCTGCCATTTTCGACGCCTCCTCGCCACTATCACGGAACTTCCTTCATTATTATTTCATCGCATATATTATTTCACGGAATCGCTTATAAAGCACTAAAAACCAATTTAGTCTACAAGCTATTTTTATATCATTATTTTATATGGGAACTTTCTATAATTATATCATAATTTCAGTCAACATGAACATTTTTACTTTTTTTTATGATTCAATATGGCAACAGAACTGTTTTCGAAATTATTTCATACGTGTGTTGTGTTAGCACTATTGATTTCCTATTTTTTATAATTATCATAATCCCTTTTTGATAAAATAGAATGAGGCAGCTAGTTCTTATCTACCGTAAGTGCACTTTTCGTCAAATTTGATCTAAATATGAGCTTTTATTTTAGTCTCTGTTTAAAATCATAACCAAAGATAGATAAGTTCTTTACAATAATAAAACCCCATAAAGAGTGGATTTGTAAATAACGAATTACTTATCACTATCGTAATTACCCCAAAAATTTAAATAAAGTAAATATTAAATTTTACTTTAAATATCCGTAATTCAATAAAGAAACCCCTCAAAATAGATAAAAATCCGAATTATTATCTTTATTAAATATAAAATAGGAAATATTAACAAACAAAAAAACACTATTTGCCAAAATTTTGCCAAAGTACACTTATGGTGGATAGGAACTAGACGACTCAATATAGAAATGATGTTTAGATATTATTTTTATAAATTTCGTACGTACTGCTGTAATTGTTCTCGGGGATGCTTTTTGACTTCACTCGAGGACATGTGCAAAACGTAAAAGCTTTTATACCCTGTGGTTACATAAAAAAAAACACTTGGTCTTGTATTTATTTAAATATGTTCATGTATGATTGTGTGTAATGGATATATCTTTCTTTTTACAGGGCCGGTGTAACCGTGAAAAGCCCCCCTGCAAATACTTCCACCCTCCGCAGCACCTCAAGGACCAGCTGCTGATAAACGGACGCAACCACCTCGCGCTGAAGAACGCCCTCATGCAGCAAATGGGGCTGGCTCCAGGTCAGGTCCTGCCCGCACAGTTGCCCACAGTGGTGAGTCAGAGATGCTACGCTGATCACTTCACGTCGTTGGTAATTTGAAATTAACAATTTCGGGGCTCGGCAAGTGCACGCAGCCGCGCAGAAATGAGTCTCAATACAACTTCTCATCGGCTTTCAATACATGCATTGGCAATCAAAGCCTTTGCAATATACATTATTTGATACTTTACAAATAATCAAACTAATTTTCATGAGTAATTTCTAAATCTTTCCGATGTATTTATCTATAAAGTGGCTAACCATAGTTCTTTAAATATACGAAAAGAGAAAAGATGTTAAAAGTTTCACATTAAGTTCCTGACTTCTAAGTGGACGCTTTCCATTATACTGTCAAGAAACATTATTGTTTCGAAATGTGACAATCAACACGGCTGTTTTGCTACATACAGTACCGCAACAACTATAACTAATCACTGTATGAAAACTAATACATTTATTAATTAGTTCATAATATAACAACACCAATACAATAAGCAAACGTTTTGAGTAAATTAAATTTGAAAATAAACATAATTACGATGTAGTTTTGTAAATCGTAATTCGAAATTTTTAAATTTTTCTCTCTTCTATATGATTGTTAGTATATTTTCGTGGTTAGCTGTTTTACAAGGAGAATTCATCGGTTCGAATAGTTGATTCACTCGTTTTGTGTATTAATTTATCTCTCTCATTTGGAGCGAACTGTTGTCATTTGCTGAACCCCAAAATTGCTGTTATTGTTGGCCTGTAGTGGTCTAAAATAAAAATGTTTCTCTCGATCAATATGTCTCCCGGCTTCCGTCATCGCTTGATACTGTCTCGATTCCTCGTAATAAATCGCCGATTTTTATTTTTTTCCTCTTCCACCAGAGAAAACAATACGATCCTCGGAAATTATCTGAAATCAACACAGTACAAATGCTACGTTACGGCTACATCTTGCACAAGTCTCAAGTCCGTTGTTACTGTTGTCATTTCGGCGTGAATGCAATAAAATAAATTATTTATTTTTATTGTATTTTATGTTTGAAATAACAATTGTTCAAAGCACACTCAAAGATCTCCACAGGCAAACAATATCATGTGTCGTAATTGTTTTGTAGTAGTATATGTTCGAGATTTTTACAATAACTTACAAAAATTAATAATTCACTTTAAGAAAATAATTTGGTTTTTTTTTATTTATTATTAATTTGTATGCAATTAATTAATGTTAACAGTAAAATTTTATACTCAACTAATGTATGAAATAGTCTTTGTTCTGTACACACGAAATTCGATAAATTCTTCGTCAATCAATAATAATGATATTTTTCAATTCACATTTTGAGGAGTTCATTGACTGATTTTTTACACTGTGCATGATGTAAATTTAACTTTGTGCAATTGCATGACTCCTCCTGTTTGGGTTATTTTTCTAATAACATAATAAGGCTGATAAAACATACCACACTTTAATCGCAAATCGTATTCCAAATTTTCCATTTTTTGCATCGAAAACTGACTTGAAAATTAATGCCCATACTAATTAAACTGTGGTACGTTTTGTCTGGCTATCTCGGAAATAATTGTTAAGTTTTTAACTCACTTTGCTGTGTAATGATTATTATAATTTTAATTTTTCAGTTGTGCTTTTATGGTCATTGATAATTTTGTTTTTTTTTTTTTTTTGATAAGCTTCTGTCTCGTGGAGCTTTTATTCTGTTTCACTCCTGCGATCGACACCCCTTTTTTCTCTACGATGTGTTTATTTGCATTGCTTTTAGTTTGTAGAACGACTCAGTGCAATCTATAGAATTTGCACGTAAAACCTTCTCTCCTAGAAAACTGAAGTTCCTTTGAGTATTTGCTATTCTAATTATCTTTCTTATATTTTTTAAATCTTCTATGAAATATATCGAATTGTTAATATCTGCTTTCACCAAAGCAACTTTCAAACACTATAACATACCTTGTCACAAAAGTTTGCATATAGTAAGCTTTTTCTTCGTTAGTATCGTTATGAAGTTAAATTTACAATTTGTTTCACTCTCTCTTTAAATCTTTCGGAGAAAATGGGCGTCGTTCGCAGAGTACTTTTAAAATTTATTCTCCGAAAATAACCAATGACACCAGATTTTTTATTCATCCCATGAAGGGAGAAAATATTTGCACAATATATGAATTATAAAATGGTTAATTTTTATTTGGTATGAGTCATATACTTCTTCTACTGCATGCAGTCTTACTAAATAATAGCATCGATTGGTATTTTGGTATCTTAAGCGCGCATTGGTTATTTTCGGAGGCCCCTGGCCGGTGGTGATGTGGTGATTTGGTGAAGCGTCGCTTTAGTGTGGCTTGTGTTGTGTGTCGAGGTGGGCGGAGCCGCGGGCGCACCTCAGGAATTGGCCCTGCAGCTGCCTCTCGGGTCATTGCCGCCCCTCACGGTAAACCGCACACTCTTCACTCATCATTCTTTACTTCGGATGAAGTAGGGCCCATCAGGCCGACGAATCTGACCTGTCCCACTGACGAACACAAATTCTACGGACACGATTCTGACATAAAACGACTTTGAAATTTTGGACTCATCAGCAAATAGCTATTTTTTCTCACTACACCAAAATGTCGATTTCTTTACTTAAATTCTCTTAAATACTTGTTTTTTGGAAATTATTGGGCTTTTTTTAAATTACCTGGATTAAATCTTTCCAATTTCTTTAAACAATGCATTTGGTGATTTAATTTGCTTTATAACTCATTAATAAAAAAATCATTTTTGTAGATTTCTTATCGTTTGTGTTTACAATCAGCTGGAAAAAATTAGGTAAATTATTTATTTAATGCTTATTCAATCTTCTTCTCTCATCCATATTGCAGATCTCGTTTTATTTTCGTTTGCCATATGCTACATCTATAAAAAGCAATATCAATTTTTATTATAGTAAATCAATATCCTCTGAGAAAACACAGTATTTTAATCAAGAACATTGTTCATTTCAAGATTGCTTTGACCACTGTTTATATGGATGTTTTAGAACCCATAACTTCAATTTAGGATACCTATAATTATAACATGTACAGTAAATATGGTTTTGTTTAACTCAAATATAAAATATTAATAGTTAATATATTATCAGCTGAAATAGTGGGCTCTAACATTAAAACAAATGCATTAAATTATTTTTTGTTTCCTTTGGCTTTTAATGTGCTTGTGTGTTTTTTGCATATGACATTGCAAGTCATATATTTTTTTACTATAACGGGAAACATTCCTCAGCTAATAATCAATTTTTAGTTGCTTAATCCGATAATCAGCTCCTGTACTTTTTTGTTGAATTAGAGTTCTGCTTCTTTATTCTTTTAATTCACCACAGCACATGTAATCGTATTCATTATGTTTTAACAGTTTTGAAAAAAAATTACACATATTTGAAATACAATATTAGAAAGTTTGAAAGCTCATTCTCCTATCAACCTGCACCATAATATATTTTACATTTAGAATACGAAAGAACATTCATCGGCTTAAATCCGAAACCGTACTGGTAACTTTTGGAATATGTACAGAATCAATATGATTAGTACAATAATAATTCATGGTGATGCTGTCGTTATCGCGGCTCCACTAGATAGCTTAATTGTGCATATCTAATACTTTTTAAATGAATGTTTTGTTCCTCTAACAACATTGGCTTGATGCTGAATTTTCCAGGCGTCGAATCCGTACCTCGCCGGAGTACCTGCAGTGGGCTCTGGCTATGGACCGTACTTTGCCACGGGACCCCTCGTTCCCGCCCTGGTCGGTCACGACCCCGGCTCAGCGGTGCCTTCGGCCCTCGCCCCGCCCCTGCCCCAGCAGGTTATACCTGCTTCTGCGCAGAAATTGCCCCGCTCCGATAGACTAGAGGTCAGTACCGCAGATTCTTTTTTCATCCTTACATCATGCAACAGTCTAATATGATTTTTATAATATAGTTTTAGGAATAGAAGCTATTACAAACCATATGCATAAAAATTGCAGACATTCTAGTATGCTCACTACGAATTTGTTTTCTGTTTCTGATTCAATTAGACTTTACACCTGTTTGCATATAGCTTAAACATGAACAACTTCATAGAAATCATTGCTGCATCTATGTGTCTACAGAATTCTTAGTGAGCTCAGAATTCAGATATTTTTCTATCAAATAGATTTTCAAAAAATATCTTATTTCAATAGTGTCTTAAAATAAATAGTCCATAGGTACAGAAAACATTAGTGAATAGTCATAGGGGTACTATATATATTATAATGGACATGTGTTTCAAATATGTTTTCAAATTGGTATGTTCAGAGCTGTTTAGCTATTTCATTTTTAGTAATATCATACATTCCAAAATCAATTCAGTGGAATTAAATGAATCAGTCAATATGATAATTTATTGAGATATTCTTGAATATATGAATAACAAGTGTTAGATATTTTTTACTGTAATTTGTATTATATTTTTGTGTATCACAATAGACTGATAAGAATAATGTTTAAATTACAATATGTGGCATCATGAAGGATTTAAATGTTTGTGTTGAAGACTAAAATGGTTCGATAATATTAAATGGAACACTAAAACTGTATTTACTAATTATTCAGAAATAACGTTATAAATCTTTAATTATTTATTGCTTGTGTGTGAAAGGTAACAATTATACTTTGTAAATACTTTCAACTTCACATCAATTCCTTCAACTTCAATACACAGAGATTACTTATCAGTATTATTTATTTTTTTTATTTTTCTAATGAATAAATTTACATTTACATCTATATTTACTATTTTGGCCTAATTTTTTAAGTCATTTTCTAGTAATATTAGAAGTGACAAATCTATTTAATATTTTCATATTTTTTGTTTTTTTTTTATTCTGTATTTTTTTTACAATATTCATATAAAAGCAAAGCTTCCTTTAGAACAAATATATTATACTTATATAATATAATATTACATAGTTGGGTTGTTTAGGTTATCGGTTAGTTTAGTAAAAATATGTTGGAGTTTGTTAATTATTGTGTGACAAAAATATTATTAGGAAGTTTAATGGGCTTTCACCGTCACCGTCTTGAATTATAAGCCACGTTGTAGAGACTGACACCATGATTGAGTAGCCCTGAATAACTGTCAATATCAGATTGTGTTATTTTGTGTTTAAATATGTTATTTTTGGTTATTATTTATTTTTTTAAAGTTTCTATCAAA
>JAGVSQ010013584.1:0-11029 GCA_022683975.1 Rhyacophila evoluta
TAAAAACACGCGCGTATTCAAATGCAATGTTGTGTCAAAATTTCAAAGCAATCGGCGGAGAACTTTTGGACATTTACATTTTTATTCATATAGATAAACGTTATAAATTTCGGCATCGAAATATTGGCTTGGAAATATACCAACGAAAATTTTCTGAATAATTTGAGTATATGGCCAATTTTGAATACGACTTCAGTGTGTTGATTACGAATATTATATTAATAGAAGTAGTGAAGTGACTCATGTTGATTAGTATATTTGAAAATGCTAGATATTAATGCGAACAATTATTGATAATGCGAGATGCACATAATAACAAATAATTTAGTGTGAGTAGATGTCCTCGACCAATGTGTCCTGCCTACGTGGATTTGCCCTGACGTAGGAGTTATGATATGACGGCAACGGACCGATAACCTCTGCCGCTCGCGATGCCTCTCCGCGGTTGGATACCCCTGAACATCTAACTGTATCGTTTTTTGACCGCGAATTTTTTCACTCAGTCGCCCATTGACGCGTCAACTAATTACACACATCTCGAAATGTTTTCCACACACTCTGTAGATATATATTGTCCATTCAACTCAAACAAGAGCGCGTGTATTTAGTTGGCAGTCTTTTACAAATCAATTGATCCGATAAGTGACGAACCTTCAAGCTTATCGCTCAACATTGATACCATCTAAATATGTTTGAAGCACATGCTTTGATATTAGCTCTTCGATGCTGACCGAGCCATCGCTAGCAACATTGAACCCATGGGACTCGGGATTAATTAAGATAATCAGGATAATCTTTCGAAAAATTCCGTAGGCATTTCGTTCTCTTTGTCATTGGTTTTCAGTTATTCAAATGTAATTTTTGATGACCTATTTGGAACACAAACTATCAAAATGGTATTAAATAAATTATATTGTATTTAATATATTGCGTTGCACGTTTAGTCAAATAGTAAATAGTGATATTAATTTGTCCGATGCTTAATTATATTATAGACAATGTACTCGTATATTTATTCATGTCGCTCCCAAAGTGAAGCGTATGGATCTTCACACAGTGAAGATATCTATTCCAAAAGTGGAGTATATGGATCTCTGCAATGTGAAGACTTTTTGACAGATTATTTTTTATGAGAATTGTTTTTCAGACAATTGCTCAACCCGATGGGCATTCAATCCTGCATTTTTAAATCCGACATGTAGGGAATCAAAGCCGCATTCCCCGGATTGCTATGTGCGCACACTACCGAATACGCCACAGGGGAGACTATGTATATTACTGAATAAAAAATAATTCACGTTAAATAAATGTATTAGTAGACGTTCTTGTGTTTTCGGTGGCCGAGCGGTGAGTGTGCGCGCTAGGTATCGGGAGTTATTTTACGTTTTGAAATTTATCAAAATTAAAATTGCAGGGTTAGATGCCCCATGAGTTGAGCAATTGGGTGACAATCAACTCTCGTAAAAAAATAGACACGATAAGATTACATATTGTGCAGAGATTCATCATGCATCATTTATAACATAAACATCTCACTGCTAAGGTTTATATGATGGTACTTAGGGAACGAACACAATAATGTGTTACTATAAAATAAAATACAGAAGTCGACAACTGGAAAATATCTCTCAAGTGGTAGATTTTTTTCGATTGAAAAATCGTCCCATGTTTTAGAATACACTGTTATTTAATTAAAAATATTTCTTTGCCACTCAAATGTGGTCATATACAATATGTGATTTTGAAATACATCCCATGCATTCCAGATAAATAATAATACATATGTGTTATTGACTATGCTGTTTTTTAATTTTTTAAGGTTTGTATTTGTGAACATACGTTCTTGTTGCTAAAACTACAAAATGAATTGTTGACGTTTTAATTCTCAAAAATCAGTTTTGTAGCTCCTCCTAAATAATTACGTTTTTGACACATGGGAGATATTTTCCCGTTTGCGACAAGATGCAGATTTAGGAAATAGATATCAAAATGTCGAACCTATTATAAAGTTTTTTCAATATTTCAAAACCCAATACACTTATCGTAATCCTAATTGAACAAACACAGAGTGCTCTTTGACGAGGGCACATGGTCCGACAGTTTGTTTATGGTTTTTATCTCTTACTTATGGTTATTCATACTTTTATTTAAGGTGGGGAGATGTGGAAATATTTCATTTCAAAAAAGGTATCGCAATTCAAATAAGTTTCGGAACCACTGATATATACTACAGTCTTGAAAGTGGCTTTATTTTTTAGTTCTGCTTTCAATGTTCCTGGCCTCTTATTATTAATATATTATTATCAAATAAGATTCGGTGTGCAGCTACAAGCTAATTTCCAAGTCTTTTGGAAAGGACCCTGAGATATTTATTAAATCTCACTCGATGTCATATTTCCTTTGATACGTTGCAACATTTCTAAAAGTGCGCATGACCTTCTGGTGATTCTCGTGTGCACTCGCATTGTTGTTTTATTGCATTTAATGTATTTATATAAGAATGTCCAAGTATGCCTGTGTGCAGAGGCGCGGGCAGCGATGGGTCTGGTGGTACAAATGTCCCCATGACGTGTCTTAAATATTCGCTAAAAACATAAAATAATATTCCATCACATTGTTTAGTCTTATTATTCAATATACATCATGACATTTGTAAAATATAAATAATTAAATAATAATGAGTATACTTACTACTATTTTATGATGCGCACACACCTACAGTCCTCCTGAAGTCCTGAGACAGTCACTCCATAACGATGATAAAAATTGAGGCAGCAGGCGAGACAATCATGATATCTAACACGAGCTAATCGATCAGACTGACGTCAGAGATCCAAATGTTAAAAGCATAGGAAACTTTCAAAGTCTTATTAATTAATCGTAATTTGTCAATTATAATAACCATTAATGTGTTTTATAGCCTCCTTTATACTGTGATGCAAATCTAATCAATTGATAATTGATTATAATTGAAGGTTTCCAAAAATACTCATTTTTAAGCTCGAATTTCTCAGAATATATAACTAGAAATTACTTACGTGAAGTAAATCAGTACAACTGTTGATTCGGACTGTATAATGTGTGGCCTGCCTCAACCCAAATCATCGTTTTGGTCTGACAGTCCCAGAACTACAGGCGGTCTGTATGTGTATGAGCTCTATTAGTATTACCTAATTTCTTTATTTGCACCCAATTTGCAATTCGTTCAGTCCAGCCCTTTAGAATTGATCGGCTATAGATTATAATTTATAATCTCATTGAATTTTTTGTAACTATTTGTCATTTATAATATAATAATTAATTAGTAAACTTTCGGCAATGGGGTTCACTGAGCTATTTGAGTCAATGAGCTCTTAAATTGTAATAATTAAAACTCATTTTTATTTTAACCGGACATTTTTATTCATTGTACCAGCAGGTTTTCCGACTGCTATGTTGACTACAGACGAAGAAAAAATGTACATATTACATACATAGTATGTTTATTGCATTCGTAAAAATATTTCAGTTTTATGTTTATTTTATTTCATTATTATGTGTACTCTTAATAGTATACTCCACAGTAATCAATGTTAATATTAATGTTAAATTAAAATAGAACAATTCAGGAAATAATCGAACGTATTCAATTAAATTGATTTATTGTTCATCTTTGTTTATTTTTGGTCGTCTTAATAATAGTGCCATAATAAAACATAAATGATAAAGAAAGAGGGTGAGCAACGAATGTAAAGAGAGATAACAATATCTAGACGTTTTTAAAGGTCATGGTATTTCAGACATGGAAATCAAAAACACGGCCGATGTTTTTTTTTGTGTGTAGGATGTTACATATTTCAATTGACATTGTGTGGTTCTCAGAAATAAAATATAATATACAAAATTATAACACTAAAATAATGGCGCTTCTTATTTCTCAATATTGTTTTGAGTTTGGGGGAAATTATTACTCTGCCCTTGTGACATTACTTCGGCTATCTTGTTTCAATTATTCATAAATAATACGAGAATTAAACTTATATGATTTCACATTTGATTATTCATAAAACTCTCTTGAGAGAGGCTATTTACGAATTGGGTCAGGTCAGCCGCAGAAATGCATTTTTCGGTCGGAATTAAATAAATGCAAGGCACACGTGTCTCGTAGTTTCAGGGCTGCTAACTCTGGTCATACATTTCGGTGGCGGCATGAGAAATTTATCAATTGGATTTTAATACCGTCCTCACTGAAAATAAAAACACGTCCGGTATAATGTGTTATTGCATTTAGAAACAATATACCAGTTAATCTGTGCTCATAAATAATAATTTACCATGATAACATAAGTTCATATGTACACCAAACCAAATGAAAACCAAAATCTTCTACTTCTGAGACATTTTTGGCCAAAAATTGAAATACTTATAACATTTCTACACTTCGGTATTCGCCTAATTAAGGTCCCCATTAACAATATATAAAATTGTACAATTAAGTCACGTTGGATACACTGTAACACTAAAAATAAACTTTAAAAAAAAGCTTTTAACACATGACTTACGGGGCGCACAAATTTGTGCGTTTCAGAAACCGTATGTTGCGGCGGTGTGCGCATTTATGTGCTCGTCGGTAACATTCAACTTGTTTTTATAAAAATCACACGTTTGGCTTTATTGATACGCGCTGCATATTTCGGAGTTTGTGGACAAACTTTAGGTTGATAAATCAATTCGTTCCAATTTCATACATGTGTGTCACATTTAAAAAAAAAATAACCCGTAAGCCATGTGTTAATAGTATTGAAAGAGTAATATAAGTTAAAAATAAATTTTAAACCTCTCAATAGACTGGCTGAGAAGAATTTCTTTGATTCAGCTGTTATTGCCAGCAGAATTCAATTATGAAACTACTGGGTAATAAAAGTACCTAAGATACAATATTAATAATTATTATTAAATATAACAGCGTGTGCCGGAAGTATTGAATAGTAATCTCCTTTGATCATGTCTATATTTTCGATTAACCCCCACTGATATATTAACTTCTTTTCTCTAGTTAAAATTATTATATACACTATCAACAATTCTTCTTCACCTACAGCAACTTTGTGCTGATGCTATAAATACTACGTTAAATCGAAATATGACTACATTTCGTTACATGCTTTTACCAATGTCAGTTTGGATGAATAAAACTTCAGTCTTCATGCAATGTTTTGTCTATTTAATATTTTGACCTCGGCCGAAATCATTAAATAATGCTTTTTATGCCTCCTACACAATTTGTTTTGTGTAGATTACGTCCTTTTTCCTTTTCACAGTCGATATGTTATATTTCATGGTATATTCTGGTTTTTACTTTTTACATTATCTGCTCCGAAAGTGGCCCACCTACGAATCGCCATAGTGTGATGACTTCTATTGACAGATTTTTTTCACGAGAATTTGCTGACGTTATCGGGAGTTAAACAAAAATCTTATGCAGCTGTGGTATTGCCAACCCTGCGTTGATGTTTTATATGCGACCGTTTATTATTTCATTGTGACAATTCTCCCGGTTTTACCTCGTTTGCAGTTTAATTTGGGTCCGGAATGTGTGCAATTACTTCGTCAAAATATATATATTATCACGCGAAGACCTTCCCAGCTTGAAACACAAAGGATTGCAGGGAATGTCAATCTCTCTTTCTAGATCAAACAAAGCAACGTGCTGCATTTGCTGATACGAGCACGAAAACGTAAAGATATCATACAGGAGACGCCCTTGTTTGGTTTTGCACATGTTTTATCCGTACAAGGTTTCTAAAAAATTAATTATAGTATCTCCAATGTTGCATTTCGCAGAATTGATGGCACGCGCTGCATTATAGTTTCGTTTTTTAATGAATATAGAGTTATTTATTTTGATTATTTGAAGGCAAAATTTAACTGGAGCAATCAGTTTAGTAACTGGGTGCAAATATAAGTTTGGAAAACAAGAAATATATTTTCAACACATAGAAATACCAGTTTATATTGAATCAACTGACTTTAACCCTTTGAGGAGTATAGACTTATGGAGGATGTACGCTTGTGCGCCTTGTCTCCTTATTTTCGAAGCTATTCTTTTATTTTTCAATATAATGTTATTATTAATTGTAATGTAAACACTAGATAGATCTATCAATGATGTGTGGAAGTCATTTCAATCATATCATTTATTTTTAGGCTAGAAAAAAATGAGTCAAATGTTGAGTTCAACATTGAAAAATTCTCTTATGCTCTTTCGATGATTATTATGTTTTGTAAAGAAACGAAAGATAATTTATATTGCTGGTCACAGAAACCCCTAAAATGTCACATAAAACACTCATATGAGTTCTAATTCGTTCTCAATTGCTCCTTTGATTCCGAAATGGGAGCGGCCACTTGTGGTGATTTTATACAATTCGATTCGAGTCGATTTTACATGGAAAACGTGTACATTATTGGGGGAAAATGCTGCCATTTATGAAAATCAATGATAAAATATGTAATATCGATGTTTTAATCTGCAAACTAGCCAACTCCATTTATGTCAAATGTTCAGGAGCAACATAATAAATTCGTTTGTTGCTACTCGGATTTGATTGGTGTGTTCGAGGGAGTTCACGTATTTAATTGTTTGTGTGCGAAAGAAAAATTGAAGCTGAAAAAAATGGTTTTTCGGCCATAAGCGGAATTGGCTGGTTTGCAGATCAAGTCATTGATGTAACATGTTTTATCATTGATTTTCATAAAGCATTATTTATCCCCAATAATGAACACGTTTCCAATGTTAAATCGACTCTCGTCATCAGTATCCTAGAATAGTAATGAAAGTCAATGAAAAGCACATTTTTTTCTTCATTATTATGTACCTTATGCTACATTTTTTTCTATAAAATTATGTACGTTTATAGAAATCATTGAAGAACTTGTAGTCATAAAGAGGACAAATAAAATTTATCTTTGTTTGGAAATAGACACACTACAATTCTCTTTCACCCAAAATATTTTTTTTTTCTCTCTCGAGTGGGCATAAATAAATAAATTCTAAATGTAATATAACATTGTGACCTTGCACTGACCGCGGCCGCTCATTGAAAACATCGCAGTGTATTTTTATTCTGCGTCTGCATTTCAACTGACCTGCTCAACATTTACAATATTATTTATGTTGAAGATGGCACGGGCCAAATGCAAAATCACAGAAACCCCGCACTTTGTTTATCGTGCGGAAGAATTGGAACTGAATTCGATTTCAGAATGGCTTATCGAGATTTACGGATTCGTATTGTGGCTGATTGATTATTTATAAATCGAATTTGCATTTATTCGATGTAATTTATTTGGAAGTTTTACATGCTTATACGCCCCTGATTCAAGTAGAAGGAACTAAAGATTTTACTAAATAAAACCATCGAGGCGACGTTTAATAATAGAAAACACATTTTACGCCGATCGAACATTTTTTGTTATATGTGGATCATATTTGGGGCGTTCAGGAATTCGTTGAGCGCTGGTTTCGAGAAACTAAAAACTAAACTAAAGAAAACATTGACGAAAGGTGCGATGAATATTTTTTTCGGGGTTGTAGACTAAAAAAGATTGGGAATCTATGGTGTAGATCCATATGATCCGGGTCCATGACAACTGCACGCATGACAGCTGCGCATATGACAAGTGCACACATAGACAACTGAACGCATGACAAGTGCTCACATGACATCTGCGCACATATTGCAGTGCTCACACTGACACAGAAATTAATATTTAGAGATTTTGTACTTAATTTACGTAATTTTAGTATAGGTAGATTTTTATTTCAATGATACATAGTCACTTACTAAAAAAAAAACACTTTTGAAATGATAGGTATTTTGTGATTTCAATTTCAATTATCTATGTACGGGTAAAAATAAAAGTTTTTTTATTGAATTATTGTGGGTATTTAAAATAAAATATAAAACTATACCTTTACTATAATTACGTAAATCTAGTGTAATCACAAAATACTCATTACCTCAAAACATTTTTTAATAAGTGACTATGTATCATTGAAATAAAAATCTACTTATACTATGATTGCGTAAATTAAGTATAAAATCTCTTAATATTAATGTCTGTGTTAGTGTGAGCACTGCAATATGTGCGCAGATGTCATGTGAGCACTTGTCATGCGTGCAGTTGTCTATGTGTGTACTTGTCATATGCGCAGCTGTCATGCGTGCAGTTGTCATGGACCCGGATCATATGGATCTACACCATAGATTCCCAATCTTTTTTAGTCTACAACCCCGAAAAAAATATTCATCGCACCTTTCGTCAATGTTTTCTTTAGTTTAGTTTTTAGTTTCTCGAAACCAGCGCTCAACGAATTCCTGAACGCCCCAAATGGTTCTGAAGCCGCTACCGTCCATTTTGTAAATCTACAAATGTGAATACATCCACTTCGAAAGTCGAGTATACGAATCCCCGCAATGTAAAAACGTAGCTTGACAGATTATTTTTCACGATAATTGTTAATCAGATAATTGGTCCAGCTAATGTGCATCTAGTCCTGCATTTTCAGATTTTTTAAAATCTGGCAGATGTGGGAATCAAACCCACACTTCCCGGATGCGAGGCGCGCACGCTTACCTCTACGCTACCGGGAAACAATTTTATTGAATTCAAATCAAGTACGTCAATTAATATAATATTTCGGTCGTCGTGACCTTATTTTGATTACGGTTTATTATTTATACCGTTGTGACACCATTTTCAAGTCGTCATAATAGTGTCGCAAACGACGACAAAACTAATAAATCTGTAGATTGAAATATAATATAATTCTCGAATGATGTACTTGAAATTTTTGAGAATCGTTATGGATGATTGAAGCTTAGGTTGGAATTTTGTTATATTTTGAAAACAACATCTATTAAACGTTGGTTATTAAGTCGGTATAGTCCGAAGTGTACGCGATCGATTTGCAAGACGCGATTGCTCGATTTCAACTGAAACTTTAAACTTACTAATTTTCAAACGGTCACGGTGATTTTTCCAAAGAGTTCTTGATTTTATTTTTATCGATGATGCACGAATACTCACAACTATTGACCATTTTCATTTTAAAATGTGATTTCTTATTTTGGCGTATTCGAGCTGCTATATTGCGCCGTAGAAGGCGCGCTCGTGCATAAAGTTTTTGAACCATCTGTTTACATGTTTACATATTCGTTAAAAACCTGCACATTTTAATTGTCTATCCCATTTCTAAGTATTTCACATTTACAATTTTTTAATTATGCAAATATCAATTCAATTATTTCGAATTTTGTATAAAAAGACGTCCATTATATTCAGGCGCCCTTGTGCGGTGCACAATCTAAAAATTGGCATGTTATGGTCCAGGGTACAATTCCATATTCGTTATGAGGAGATTTAAGTTCCAGAAGTGTCGCACGAAGCTAATTGGTGAGCACATTACAGAGTGTATGTATATTCATAATCTATCTAAATCCTTTCAATGTCGAGTCTGTTATCGAGGAAAGATATTCTCGCTTGCTGTAGCTACCCTAATGTAATATAAACGTAATATGTATTTGGGAAGGTAAATTGCTCGTTAAGGATAGGTTGGATGAGCAACTAGCCTGATTCGTATCTCGCATCTCTGATGCACGTGCATACTTATCTAGTATTAATTCGAATTCGAATCACCTATATCATTTTTTTTTCTATTTTTAATATTGAAATTGGGATTTCCCCAAATATTTATTACCGATAACACAGTGAACTGTAAGAATTCTACAAGATTGTATATTTATACATTTCAAATTGATTGTTGAGATCGTTGATTCGCAATTATACATTCTCGCTCAACCTTCTGGCGACCTCCCGCCGCCCGATCTACCGTAACGCAAATAATTTTAGATTTATTCCAACAAAATGTTTTTGCGATGATAAAATAAATATTTTTTTTACTGATCGTGTCCGCTTAGAATTTGGGGTGTATGGATATTCGCCATGTGAAAATATGGGTTGACTGATAAGGATTGACTGTCGGTCGATCGATCAACCCATTGGCCATTCATCGCTGCATTTTTTAATTTAAAGAAAAACTTCGATTTTGAATCTGCTATCTTTGGTTTAAAAGCGCCCACTTATAAGTCAATCGAATAATTAATATAGTTTTTGATTGATTTTATCAATAATTATTTAGGTTACGCTATCATTAATGTGAATTTTGTTTCGATACACCTTTTATACATATTTCACCTTGTCTGCTATGAGGCACATAGTTCTATAATGTGAAGATTTATTTAGATCTTTTTTATATTTTTCATTATCACTAGTTGACAGCTAATTTCTCAATCTACTACCTAATTTGCCCACCATCCACCCGCTCCGTCCTTATATATGGTCTTAATCAGGCGTATCCCGGAGCTCAGATATCGAGGAGTGATCTACTTTATTTGACGGGAATGTCCCGGGAGTAAATATAAATTACCCAAGGCTTAGGTTGCCACGCACTCAAGTGTGCTGAAGTCAAGATAAATAGTGTGAGAAAAAAATCATTCGAAACATACGTATTTCCATAATGTGAAGATTTATCTCGATTTATTGTTTATATCTTTCACTGTTACTAGTTATCAGCCAATTGATCAAGCCAATACCTATTTACTTAATGTGAAGATTTATCTCGATCTATTTTTTTTATATCATTCGCCATCACTAGCTGTCAGCCAATTGCTCAATCAAATAAACATACATATTCTGCATCTTAATAAATTTTATACGACATTGATTCATATCGATTTCCGCGTAATACACAAAAGTGCAACCGTATTAAAACGGAAATATTAGGCGACTAAAGGAAATTGATATTCGCGTAGAGATATAATTAATTAAACACTACGAAACGGTTAGTCTTGTTAATTCAGCCAGTAAGTAGATTGAAAATCCTGATGCACAAACAACACCACAAGTAATAAATATTTTCGACTGATGGAATGCTTGATGGAAATTGATTTTAAATTATTTAAAACTGGTAAACTTCCATATGTGA
>JAGVSQ010013585.1:0-11029 GCA_022683975.1 Rhyacophila evoluta
GGAATCGAACCCGCATTCCCCGTATCGCTAGGCGCGCACGCTACCAACTACGCTATTGGGGAGACTTATTTAAATAAACATAATATACAAACTAAATGATGTTATTTATTAAAAGTTACCTAATATATGTTGTGTTATTTAAAGAATTGTAAAAACATACAAATAATTTCGGCAAATTTCTTTTTTCCAATCTGATACTTTTCGTTACACTTTTTATATGTATTGAGTAAAGTACTTCGCCGTCGGGTCTACGTTGAAAATGTATTTTAACATTTTAGAATAATATTTTTTTTATTAAACCAAAACCTAGTTGAAGTTAATATTTTTTTATTTGAAATACATTTCATGTGATATGTAAATTTTAAACCATTTATGTAACATTATGAGTACTTTTAGGTAAAATATTTTCCTCAACTTCCTGTATATAGTAATGGATAGTTATTTATATTTATAGTTTTAGTTTATATATGTAGAGTTTTGTATAAACATCACTTACATATTTTTGCTAAATATCTTTATTTTAGGATGTTTAGGATACTAAAAATTAATATTATATATTTTCTCTTGACAAAACTCAATAATAAGACATCTACTTATATTTTGGACAAGGAGGAATGTTTTTACAATAATTTAATTAGCAATAATTCTATTGGTATCCTACAACATGTTGTAATGTATCTGGTAATTATATATCGTGTATTGAAAGTAAATTTTTTAATCATCCATAGCTCTAAAATTACTCATAAAAGTTACATCTGACGTTAAAGAAACTGCTATGTCTAATTTTTAAGATTCGTGTGTAACAAAAAAATGAAGATATTTTGTTACAATTAACGTAATTTTGTGTTGAAAGAATTGTTATTAAAAAAAAGTTCACATATATCACATTCATATTTTGGATACAATTTTTAATTATCTTTAAAGTGTAACTTGTCTTCATCGTACTCGTTTATGTTCTTAAACGTTTCGTCCCATAATTTAGGATGTACTATTTTTTAATTTATCGAATGTTTATTAATATATAAAACCAAAATCTTTCTGATTATTAGCTTTACACTGAACATAAGAATGAATTACAAGCAATATATGATATAGAAGTAGATTTTTTTACAATTGAAATGACTAATAAATTATATTTTCATATTAACAGTTTATAATAAACTAATAACAATTAATTTGTCTAGGGCTGCTTAATTATTTTTTAATTTTCGGGTGAAACCGTAGATGTTTGATAGTTGAGTAAAATCATCGTTAATGCTCGGGAGAAATCGAATAAGTTTGTGAATAAATGAAATTAAAAACTTAACACTGCGTTTTTTTCTGAATTTTGCAAGGTGGCCGGCGAAATTTGCGAAAAAATATAAATTATCATGTATCGTCAACATTCAAAATTAAACTAAATCGTAATCCACTTATTTTTCAAAGAAAATAAAGGTATGACGTAGGACTCACATATGAGTCCGCGGCCACTAACCAATGTTCTATAATGACTCATATTTGAGTCCACAGTCGTTAAACTGTTAATGTAAAAAGAGAATAACCGAAGGAAACATTGTTGCCGGTATTAATAACATACTCAAGATTCTGATAAAACGCTTTTTATACATTGTACGAACTTCATTTCTTGATTATTTATTCAAAAGAGTATTATGATAGTTATCTAAGTATAAAATTTAAAACGTTTTATAAGGATCGATCTAAAGTCATACTATTTTGTTAACGACTAATGGTTAGGTAAACTCTTCGTTATATTTATCACATTACAAAGATAAATACACTACAATAATTCAACTACGTTTTAGTTGAAAACATCGGGCATAGGTTAACACTGAAACATCTATTCCACGATCGAAGTTATGTAGAATCCGTGAATATTGTTTCTGTCATAATGGCTATTACTTCAAACAATGTAAAATTACATCCATGAAATTGTTAATAGCGATAAGTGTTCGGGCTTCATTTTTCTTAGGCAATCGCTATATGAGATAAAATAGATTCACTACCTATCACGGGTCGGAAGAAATTTTCTATGAATATTCAGTTTCATAAGATGCTATTATCATTAATTATTATTATAATATTTATCATAAAAAATAAGATCGAAGAAGACTTAAATGATGACGCCCAAGATTGTATTATTTAAAATGGACCATACGCCGCGAAAGAAAGAAAATTGGGAGGGTTAATATGCGTAGTAAAATAGCTTCCCAAAAAATGGTATGAAGCAAAATGAAGTGTACGCCCTTCGCTGATTGGAAATATATTTAATTCGTTTGAGCTTATCTATGTAGTACTGTGTTACTTGGCTAAAACCAAGCACCACTTATTGAGTGCATGTGTTCTGTTGATGCTGATATATGGCAGAAAATTATAGCAATTGACAGATACTCAAAAAAGTTGCATATGAAACATTAAAAACAGATAACTAAGTTAATTCGCCTGGATTGGGAAGATTTACTGCATCCCTCTTATACCTCAGAATTTTCTCAGTATGTTTAGTTTTTAATTTTTTTTTTATAGCTTGTTTGGTCCCAACGTGGGGCATGATCCATATGGTTGAAAATACCCACTTGGTTGATACACAGGTTGAAGATATCCACTCCGAAAGAGAAGTATACGGATATTCGCAAAGTGAAGACGTCTTGACAGATTATTTTTCACGATACTTGTTTGTCAGACAGTTACTCAACCTAAGGGGCATCCAGTCCTGCATTTTTTTAAATCCGACAGATGAAGAATTGAACCCGCACTCCCCTGATTACTAGGTGCGCATGCTACCAACTACGCTACCTTGGTAAAAAAAAATACACTTGAAAAAGTATTTTTTTTTTATTATTCCTAGAGTTGAAATTAATAAAATTGTGTAAGATGTATTAAAGAATACTCGAATTTAATCATAAAAAAAACAACGATTTCATGTATGCAGTTTAAAATAAAAGATTTACCCTTCATACTTAAAAATCTTTAAGTTTTAACAAATATCTACAACATTTATTGTAGGTCAACCTATGTATTTTTATTTACGAAAGATTAATGTCAATTTAATTTACAGATCTTAATTTCCCGAAGGCTAAATAATTGTTGTTGGTAAAGACTACTTCAATGATTTACAGAAATAGCTATCGAAAAAAAATGAATTTAAATTTGTAATTTAATAATAACTGAATGACATTTATTATTATTATAATATTAAAATTTAATAGATGCATGGTAACCTTTATCATAACAGTCACAGATGTCACTTGATCGGTATTGATTTATGAAAATGTGACAAGTAGAAAATTATGATTTAAAATTTACTTGCTTCAGTATAAAAAGTTAATTAGTTTTGAAGTCATAAAATACCAAGGGAATTTTTTACTGTACGTCGAATCTTATGTCATTTTTATAACAATGAAAAACATAAAAACTCTGGCACCAAAGGTGATGGATTTAAATACCTTATCATTGTGGTAATAATTATGATATAAATAATTTGTACAGGATTTACATTAAGTTGAGTAATTATTTTACTATCAATCTTCGTGAAAAACGCAATTTGACAAGAAACAGATTGTAAAGCTCCATATTTTTCCCATTCAGAGCGGATATCGTCAAAAACGTAAGATCAATAATTCTGCTTTGATTTATCACAAATTCGAATAGCGATTAAATAAAAAAAGTATACGAAGAGATAAATATTACTCGTTAATTATCACTAAGTTTTTAACGAGATGAACAAATATGTTCATGTCTAATTACTGCCAAAGAATTTATGATTGGATTCTTAAACGTGGAGCGATGTGATGAATAATTAAATAACATTGTTTGAAAAAATATATGAGCTAGACGTGTATAACTTATTTGTTACGTCAAACTTTGAGCAAGTTAAAATTTAATCAAATTATTTTATATTATAAATAAAATATTAAATAATAGATTGTTATTTCGAAGTTTACATATTTTCTAAGTTTACATTGCCTTTATTTATGGTGGCTTTATTCAAATGTATTCATTTAACAAATTAAATTTATCTGTAAGTAATATTACTCATGTTTCTTCAAGTTGTTTATAATTTAGTAAAAATACGATAATTGTGATGATAACTATTCATTGATAAAGACGAATCA
Source organism: Rhyacophila evoluta (assembly GCA_022683975.1). Taxonomy (NCBI): domain Eukaryota; kingdom Metazoa; phylum Arthropoda; class Insecta; order Trichoptera; family Rhyacophilidae; genus Rhyacophila; species Rhyacophila evoluta. The sequence continues at coordinate 4,110 of JAGVSQ010013585.1, forward strand.
TTTCAGCAAAGGAAAATTTAGTATTTTTTAATTATAGAGTATTTAAAAATAATCATAGGTAGTTTAAGTGATAAATTATTTTATCCTAAATGGTATATTATAGTATTAATAAAATTAGCTTCTAATAATAGTATAAATATGATTTAAGTTGCTTCATTCTTAAACAGTCCATTCATGATAAATTTTATTATTGTAAAATCATTATTTTTAACAATACTTAATAAGGCTAAAATTAAAAGATTTTTAGTGCTATATCACTATAAAAAATTAATTCAGTTCACTGCAATTGAGTAAGTTATTAAATATATGCTCCATTTACATTGTGAACGTGGTTGAGATTTTTTTTTTGTAAAATATATAAATGCGATGTATTCATCAAACTGAGTTATCATGATGATGGTGTCAAATTGATGAAACGATTATATCTGACGCATATATTCTTAGATAGATATCTCTTCAAATAAGTGGTTTAACTGAGGCTGATTTTTGTCACAATCATACTAAAGGTTTGCTTAAAATTACATCCAGCCATTAAAATGAACACCATTTGAAGTTATTTCATCGAAAATTTCTCCATGTACGAAAAAAATATAGTTCTACATGCTGCTGTGTATGACTCTCAGTAAAAAATTACTCTCGGAAGTTAAAAGAAAAACGCGCGTAGTTTGGTGGTTGGAATTGCGCGTTTGAATCCAATAGCTAGAAAAAATACATGACTGAATGGCAAAAGTATTGAACAATTGGTTGATCTGTTAAGATAACTTCATTTTCACAATCTCACGGCGAGCAGTAAGTATCTTCTTAAGAAGGCCATATATTATTAGGGCTTAGTTAATTAGAATAAGAACCACGCACACTCTAGTGCACGCAGTTTCAGGAAGCTGGAACACTTCTGGCACTTTTCAGAGCGTGTCACGTTCGTTACAATACGGTATACGCTTGTTTTACTGATGTCAATATGTGGCAGATGGTAGAAAAGAAAAAAATGTAGAGATATTTACAATAATTATGATTTATATTCAGAAAAGATAAGGTGAAAATATTATTAAAAATGTATTCCGACAGTTAAAATGATTCAATTTATTTCCTTGATTTTAATGTTAAAAAATAAACCAAATTAATGGATAAAGCTTGCTTTCATCACGTGCAGGAATTTAATAGCCAATAATGAATCAATTATTGATGAAGCCTAAAATATTATGTATAAAAAATTGTTTCCATAAGAAAAAAGCACGAAGCAATAATTTTACTCAACATTAACATTTGAATATCCTTCGCTGATTGAAATATAAGAATATTTTTGGCATTTTGTTTACACGTAGGTGTAATATAAAGTCATTCTTTGAGCAAAAAAATAAAACGGAAAAAAGATATAAGAAATGTTCTCATTTACTTCATACACGTACTTAAACTTCACATTCGTAATTCTGACGACCTTTACAAGTAACGAGTTATCTATTACTCGCATGAAATACAATATTTTGCTCAGAGGAAACTTCGCGGAATTCAAACATATCTACAGAAAAAAAATTTAACATAATTTTTGTCTAATGAATATGTTTTTAAAATAAAATATGTCAATATTTATCACGATATAAATAAAATGATACGCAATTTATTGTTTGAAACATATAGAAAATTATAGTAGTTAAATGCAATGTAAATATTTTTTTAAAACACTTTATATTACACTAGGTGTAAATTGTTTGATCAAATAAATTAAGAATCACTGTGCTAAATATATTTCATTGATACAATTTTTATTTCTTGTCATAATGAAAAATAGTATTGTTTCTCACTATGACAAAAATACATAAAATAATAACTTTTTAAATACATACCATACAGTTGCGATTGTTTTTTAAAAATTTCTTAGTTGTAAGTCAATTAATCCATTGATAGTCCAGTTGTGTATTTATTTTTTCTGGAATCTACGACCGCCGTATTTAAAAGCTTAGGTAATTTTAATTTACTTAGTAGTTTAAACGTATTTTAATTTATTGATTAACCTCAAATAGTCTCAATTATGATTTTTTTAATTTAAAAAAAATATAGAGAGGAATTTGATTCCTTTAATAATCTTTATAATTATACAATTTGACGTCAAAAAAATCCAACTGACTACCCACTATTTTTTATATTATTTGAGGAAACATAGGATCGGATGGATAAAACTTCTTTAATATTATTTATGAGCGGAATTACTACACAGAGATTATTTATTCAATGCGAGTGGTATGTTTTCAGTATATATATATATACAAATATTGTAATAATTTTTATAACACTACTATATATCCGATTATATTTGCATTAACTTTGAAACGGAACAAAGTTATTTGACAAAACAATGCTAAACGTATGATTTTGTGACATTGTACCCCAGTGAACTCTTTTCTTCTTAAAATCGCTTGAGTTAATCGTAAATTGATAAACACCTCGGCTAATATTTTTACCAAAGCGTATTTTTTTCAAACACGTAATTTTCTTGTGTAACGAATATTTTTAGATAAAATAATTATTTTTATACGTGAAAAATAAAATTCCTTGAAAAAGACCCTCAGGTTTTTGTTAAGGTCGGCATACCATCGTTTTACAAATTATAATGTGTGCCAAATAGTTTTGCCCGGCAATCAAAAAGCATCAGTAATAGTTCTGCCATTGATCTTCCTATTCTGAATTCCAAGAAAATTGTATTTGATGATTTATTCTTAGTAGTAAATGACAGTATTATAAATTATAAAAATGTTTTTCAATCAGGAATTAACAAAAATTAAGTGGTCGACAACCATATTAAGAATTTTTTGTCAGTTGCTAAAATCGGATATATCGGCTTTTTAAAACCTTGGTAAAAACTTTCAGATCTGACAGATTTGAGACTATTATTAAAAAATCATGTTAGAATCAGCTGTTATTGTGTGTATTACACTTAATAGACCAGCGGTAGTTCACTTTACAGGCAGAATAAGTTCAATCTTGCAAACTCCATAAATGATTTACATAAGTGAAACAAATAACTATAAAATTATGGTTAGGATAGGGTCAAGTAATCGAAACACTTCTTTACTTCAACACGTTCAACGTAGTCATATAGAAATTAAAGGTTAAAATACTGTAGATATGAATAAATTAGCCAAGTTATAAGTAGTGGTAGCCGAGAGGTTAACGAGCACGTTTCGAAACCGGATATTGCGGAATCGATTCCGATATCTTCTAAAATTAAAAAAATTCAAAAATCCTGGACTGGGCACCTATTGGGTAAAGTATATGCCCGACAACCAACTCTCGAGAAATAGTCTTTCAAGACATGTCTCCTACTTGCGGAGATCTGCAATATGGATGTAATATAATCCAGTGCAGCTTATATTATATTGACTGTGAAAAGGAAAAGAGACGTTACGCACATATAATATATTTTACAGGAGGCATAAAAACGTTTGTTTAATGATTTTGAGCTAAGTCAAAATACTACATAGGCACAACTTTGAAATGGATGAAAAATTAGACTAGTGTTTTATTTACACAATATGATAATAATATAAGTTATTTTAGAAGAACCAATAAAGTTGATTAGGTAAATCCCTTTTTGCTGGTCGCATATTTTACAAGCCATCCTTTTTCCAAACATAAAAGCTAAATGAAGACACTAATTCGGCATTTTCAGCTTACATCCTTTTGATAGAACGTAAATTAATTTGTAAATATTTTGATTATCTAATAAAAGCTATTTTGAAAAAATGAGGTCTACGTTCTTTTTCTTTTCCACAGTCCATATTGTATTCCAATTCCGAAGCGAAAATCTTCACACTGTATAAATAAACTATTGTGCTTCACTTTTGGAGTAGGTGTCGCCTAATATAATTTAAATCCAATATTTTGTAAGTCTTGGAGCATGTATATTCTTATAGATATATTATCTTAGGGAGAAAACACATCACATGAAGAAAAGTTTAGAAGTAAGACTGACAAATATGGTATGTAGTTGCGCTAATAAGAAGGTATCCATAATACAAATATTGAAATTGCTTCGCGTTTCATTATACAATTTAAGCGAGATAATATATTATGACATGTCATCAAAGAGGACACAGCAATTAAAATTAATGGTATGCACCACAAATCATTATTACGCAAAAACAATCAAAAGAAAGATGTCTTGAAAGGAAACTATCGTGTGACATAAATGAAACTAACAAGGATATAATACATTGCCTAAGAAATTATAAGCCCCGCAAAATCTAATGCTAATCAAGAAACGTTCGTAATAATTGGCACAGAGAAGTTCAACGATTCTTTATTCTATCAATTCTTTACAAGAAATATGGCATCCATTTGGTAGTAACGATTTTTTTCATACAATATTTTGCGAGTGTTGTAGTTATTGTTATATTATCACTTATTATTAATACGATGCTAAACAAGGAACTCGTGAAATTTTTGATCGAATTTAGATTAATTTATTATTTTGTATTATCTAATCCTTAAGCTGGATTTTTTTCGGTTATGCATTCAGTTTTAATGAAGACTTTTTGTGTTAATATGTTGAAATATTAACAAATGTTTTTTTAATAAAACAATCATTACCCTAATGATGCATCTTGATTTATGAAAATTTAACTTATCCCAATTTCAGATATGTTTTTTTAAATTTTCCTTCTACCTAACGATTTCTACGGGTGAATTTTGTGACAAATACTATTATTAATGACCGTGTTCTTCTTTGTACTCAAAACTTTTTTTATATACCATGTTCGCTCCCAACATGGAGCACATGGATCTACACAGTGTTAAGATATCCACTCCGAAAGAGGAGTATATGGATCTCCGCAATGTAAAGACGTCTTGACAGATTATTTTCTCACGAGAATCGTTTGTCAAACAATTACTCAACCCAATGGGTATCAAGTCCTGCATTTTTAAAGTTTTAAAATCCGACAGATGGGGAATTAAACTCACGTCATTCAGATTGCTAAGCACGCACTCTACCAACTGCGCTAACCGGAGAGACTCAAAACTATACATGATAAAAATAAATTTTACAACTCGTATATTCACACAATCTGTACACCGTTTTCACACCACTTAACTAAATTTCAAAGAATTTATACAGTTTGCTTTGTAAATATACGTTTTCAATAAATAGTGAAAATATAGAGATATTTCTTCGATTATAATAAGAAATTGAGCAATGTAGCCATGTATTACTACTAAAATGAAGCAGTGACGGTTGCTCTAACTAAAATTATCCTGAAGGTATCTCAACAGACTAAAAAAAATGACCTACCTATCCTTCAAGCAGATAGTATTTAGCAGCTTTTCATGATACTATGATATTTTAGTGAAATGGAAGGCTACTAAATATTCTCTATAGGATGTATTCGGCAGAGCTTTAAATGCTAGTATCATCTAAAAGCTTGAGAGAATTTTCTTAGGATTCTATGAGGCGTCCTGTGTAATCCATATACTTTACTTAGGAGTAGTTACAGAAAAAAGGGAAAAATCTTTGTTTTTATCAAGGTAATTTAAATTAAATTTAAGAACTATTGATATGATTATTAAAAGGTGATATACATGGTGTTGTTATAAAGTTTTAATAATATTACAAATCGAAATTACATAATAATATCTACACATCTGATAATATCACGATTGACTCTTTATGCCTTTAGTACCTTTAGATATTGTATTTAACTGTTGTTTTATCTCAATTATAAGATCACATATTTCAAGTTGACGGGATAAAAGGTAATAATTGTGACTGTTTAATTAGCAGACGGATGAGTGTGGTCATACTCTTGATAGGGCTTGTGCAAGATAAATGGATAGCTGTGAGAGAAAGAAATGTTCTGAATAAAATATTTAGAGAACATACGCACCAATAGACAGTGGCGTCAAAAGCATATTTAAAATCGTTATTTTACTGTACGTTCATTCACGTAGCTATTTAATTGGAGGCTATCAAAAAACTACTTAAATATAATAAATGGTTTAGAAGACAAATTAAGAAATATGTAATTATCAACAAGCGAGTGCTTACGAGTAAGAATTGAACGAATTGAACGATAATAGTTAATAGATTGTAGATTTTATAAATATTTAGAGATATAAGTGTGCGCGACTCACGTCTGGGGAATGCGGATTTGATTCCCACATCTATCGGATTTTTAAAAAATCCGAAAATTCAGGACTGAATGCTGATTGGGTCGAGTAATTATCTCCCAATTAAATATCGTGAACAATATTTTCTCAAGCCATGTTTTCATTTTGCGCAGATACATGTACTCCACTTCCAGAGTGGACATCTTAATAATATATTATAGTAAAATGAAGATATATTACAACATATAGAATATAAAAAAACAGCATAGTATATGTATTTTAGTATATTTTTTACATGTAACCCAATTAAAATTGTACTAAAATTAAAAAAATATCTTTACTAAGGCATCAGAAGGTGGCTGTGCTAGTAGAAACAATTGATTCACATTCTCTCTAACCTTTGCTGCCAGTATCAATACAATAAATTTAGAATAATATTAGTAATATCAGACTTATACAGTTATTATAAAAAAGCACTAAAAGTATTTTATAAATATTTAAATAACTTTTCCACTACAAACCGCTTGCTTCATAGTCATGCGGGCGTATTTATGGTGAAACGAAGGCACATAAATAGTTATTTTATTCTCTTAGTCGAGAGTGTAACTACAATAATCTTCAAAAACTGTTACTACATCCATTCACTGATGTAATTTTGGAGAAAATTTATAATTCAATATATTTCTTCTCCCCGGTTAGCGTAGTTGATAGCTTGTGCGCCTAGCGATCCGGGGAGTTCGGGTCCGATCTCCCATCTGTCAGATTAAAAAAATCCGAAAAATACAGGACTGGATGCCCATTGGGTTGAGTAATTGTCTGAC
>JAGVSQ010013586.1:0-11029 GCA_022683975.1 Rhyacophila evoluta
TAACAGTGATCTCACATATGTAAGTTTACCAGTTTTAAATAATTCAGAATTTAAACACGTTTACATTTAAATAACCAAGCAAATGTTTCTATCAAATATTACAAAAACAAATAATGCTAAAATTTAAGCTCGTACTTGATAGTAATATTATAGATGCAAAGTATGAATATGCCTTTTCATTTTCAAGTTGGCAAACTATAATTTTGATTGAAATACGTCCGCCGTTTATTGCTTTCAATTTCATTTGATCGGCGTTTCAAAATGTTTGTTGTTCTCAGAAGTTTGTGACTGACGAGCAAATATCATTGTGTAGTACAATAAATTCTAAGAGATATGTTTTTTTCAGCATCAATATTTATTACATCTGAAAGAGGAAATACTATAGATGGATATATAATAATATATGTTTTCATACGTATGAATGTTATTAGTTATGTATAGTAAATTAATACTCAGGTTTTTTTTTAAGTAACTATAATCGGTTTGAAATTTAAACAGAATTCAGATAATGCCAATATTTCCATATTGTATACTATAAATACGTAGAGCATCTATGACAATGTTTTATAATCTGCGATACTCGTGACGTCCGAAAATTATAAATATTACATAGAGTAACGTATCTGAACATTTAAAATTTTGCAAGTGCAAAAATGACTTCAAAATATCAATTATTTAAAAATGAAGAATGATTTTCAATATTTCCGAATTGGCGGGTTCATTTAAAAAATTCACGATTTTGTGAAACGAAAAATTTCTAATCATGTGTAATTAATAGGACTAAAAAAAATGATTTTACTTATGTTATATGTACCTAAGTAATTACTAGATAAATTAATTTGTCGTGCAGAATGTTGATATTGAATAAATGAATATAATCTATACCCCATTTATATTCAAAGCAAAAATTAAAATGTCAAACCAAATTTACAGAAGACTGTAAATAAAGACTAACCAGTTATTTAAAGCTGAACTATCACAAAAAGAAATTGGCGGTGCGTCGATGTTAGAAACTAACTGAATTGTTGGGATATTTAACCATACACAGTAGGAATTTTAAATGCCATAAAGAAACATGTCAATAAAAAAATACTAATGAAGAAAACCGCTATTAAAAATAAATAAACATAATTAATTTTATGCTGAAATTTAATTTTGTAAATTGCATACTATTGAGCAATGCTATTGATCGATTATATCTTTTATAAATACGAATTAATAACACATTAATTGAGCAGATGTTGACTGGTGAGAAACTCGTCACATCTTTCTCATTGTCTCATTGTCACAACGAACTAACATGTTTTAAAATGCCTCCAAATGGATAAAAAGGTGACTTATAAATGTATCGCTACTTATAAAGGTTTTTAAATCTAATTTAATATTGAATTTTTTTAAAAGTTGTCAGCTGAATGAGAGTATTTAAATAATTAATATTTTTGACTGACTGGAAATTGATTTTAAATTCTAAATTATTTAAAACTGGTAAAGATTCATATGTGAGATCACTGTTAGTGACCCGGGTTTTGCCTATCGTTAGTATGTTATATGTTCGCTCACTGTATTTGAAATTTTGCTTTCAATATTTGTTTTGTATCCATAAACATCATGACTTGAATGATTCGATAAAATTGCATCTATTGGTAGATTTTAAATTAAAAAACAGAGCCAAATTTTCTAGAATAGAATTATCCAAGAAAAATATGTTAAATATTATGTAAAACACAAAATACTCTCATTGTATTATCAAAAACTACTACAAAATCTGCAAAAAGTGTTAATATAACTCATTTTTTTGTTTTGTGATATGTAACGAGTATCTGGCACATGGAAGACTGTTAAATACGACAACACGTTGATTTAATGGTTAAAAAATAGTAGCTATGTTTTTAAGGGATCGGGCCTCTCCATTGGTCTTATAGTATAGTGTTTAAAAATGTTGTGAGCTAACTGAATTGTATAAATAATGACATAGGTAAGGTTAGCAGCCCCCTGCCCCCAATTTGGACATAAAAAGAGTTACAATCCTCGGGGGTATAGCGTGCCTTCGAGGGCGCTCCACCCTTCACACTAGGATGGAGCGCCAATGTGAAACCACGTATTTATAAAGTCTTAGTATAATTTAAAATAAATTTTAATCAGCAATATGGGATATTGCAATTAATTTCTGTTTTACGATGAACATAAAATTAACAACCTCTGTTTTTAATGCTATTATGAATCAATATATTCTGAACTTTTATTATTTAAGTATTGACCACTCAAATACATACTTGTTGTTTTTATTTTTAAATATATATGCGATGATGGTTTTAAAAGCTCAAACATTATCATTATCAGCTTTCATAAATCCATCGCAAGCTAGAATAAAAATTGTATTTTACGTGTTGCAAAAATCTTTAAAGTTACTTGATATTAATAACTACATCAAAACGTGACTGACTAGATGTAATGAAAAACTGAAACTAAGAAATTATTTAAAAACATCTGAATGCGTATGTATGAATGATTAAAAACAATAAATCAGCTTTCAAGCTTAACATTTAATCTCCCAATTGCTTAGATGAGGTATTTATATAATATAGTGTAAGCCACATGATTACTACACTAAAAAGTGCTTTGGTTGTAATTATTACAACCGAAACACTGTAATTGCATCAATAAAACTATATTTTTAAATGAGTGAGTATTTTATTCTTAAGCAGAGCATATGAACCTCCATTATCAGGATATATTTATAATATTTTAATATAAGCTTGATCGTTATAGAGATATTAACGTTTTAAATGTTTTACAGGTACACTTTCACCACGTGCTATTTTTTAAGCTATGGGACTCTATTACACTGTCATCAGCATCCATGAGCCTCAAAAATGAACAATCATAATATTAACCGCGATAGACAGAAATCCAGTAATATATTTATATGAGTTATTATGAATAAACATATTTTAGGCATAGCTTATTGGCAGCAGATTTTTAGTTGTCATTTTTTATATAGGCAATCTTAAATGTTATAATGTAAAATGAAAAAAAATGTATAAATTTCAAGAGAAGAAAAAAGATTTTATTTGATAAAAATAACGTTATTTTTTAAATACAGTTTTGACTGTCATTTAACTTTATTTCTACAAATATATGCATAAAACTTGGATAGTTTACGACGCAAACATTATTTTAATCCCTGATTCAAAATCCACCCCACTTGACACGTGGGGTCGTGGTCCCTCCCTACATTATACGATTCATTTGAACTTAACGATTATTTCCTGTAAAAGAAGTTGCAATTTTCACTGCTACGCATAACTGCAAATCACTTTGCAAATGTATAACCCCAAGAGATTTGTTTGAACGATTGGTTTAGTGAAGCCAGATTAGTTTTAAAGAATTTTTATTACTCATAAGTTTATATCATTATAATAGTAATGATATTATGTATAAAGTAAGTATACTTTCTACATGACTTAAAAATATACTACTAATATATGACAAAAAAATGAAATTTAATCACACGGAATAAATATTAATTATATGTATCACTTAAAATTATTTAATAATACATTTTTTTATACCATTTCCGCTCCCAAAGTGGAGCATATTGGTCTACACAGTGTGAAGATATTCATTGGGAAATTGGAGTAATAGTAGAAAATAAATAATATCAATGTATTATTTCTAGAAATAATTTGATATAACTTTATTCGTATCTGATTATTTATACATAAAAAACGGATACACTGACTGATTGCAATTATTAGTTTAAATATTTAAATATAATATAACATTGAAAGAATTCAATAGTTTAATAACAACATAAGAATTATTTTAGAATTTAGATTTGCACTTAGGAATTTATAAGTTTCAATAAAAACGATTATAAAAACTAAATAGCTTTTTTAAAATTAATTCTTGATTTACAGGCGTTGAAATAGTTCGAAAACTACATTGATTTAGTGATTAGTTGACAATGGATTAGCTAAATGAATTTTAACCGAATTTCATAATTGTGCAATTTTTAACATGTTTACTGATTTTTTTATGTGCAAGTAAAGATAAATTGAAAGAATATAAAGATATAAAGACCATAAAACAAAAAATAAACGTGTGTGTGTTTATCTATCATAAAGACTTTTTCCAAACGGTGAACATAAGCAAAATGAAATTTTCATTAATCTATTTTGGCGGCTATTTTGAGGTCAACTGTATTTCATTAAACTTTAAAATTATAATTGATGATTAACCAGAGGCTTAAAATGTCTTATACAGCCAAGTATTAATATAAATATGTAAGAACGTGAGGAATAAAATTGATTTGAATAAATAATGAATTTGAATCTATCTCAGACAGTGCCGGCTAATAAAGCTATCAGTTTTGATAAATCTGTTCAGTTGATATACATTGTATTTGAATTAATAACTAAATTTCAAATATGAAAATAAAGTAAATGTATTTTATTAATTTATTAATCTGTAAATGGTTTAATAATACCAAAACCCCATCTCATAATAGTGATATAATAATTCTCGACAATATGTGACATTGGTTTATGTTCCATCTCAGCATGCGAATTAATCATCCCCTAACATGGGCGGCATTCTGTGGGCGGGGGTCGTTAGCTGGACGCTGCGTCTGGCAGTCCACGACTAATGTCCCGCCCGCCGGGCTGAGAAAAAATATTAATTACGACTCCGGTCCCTTGACACAGTCCAGCGTGTCTCGTGGAAAAATTGGCCCTCCTACTAAGTACGTCTCTGATGCTTTTTAGTTGATCGACTTCAAACCTGGTTTAAACACAGCAAACATTAAGAAATTTACCAAAGAAATAAGCATCAAACTTTTCATTTATAATTTTACATTATCCCTTTTTTGCTCCAAATAAATTTTATAATGAAGTATTTTAATTTAAGAACTTACTAAATAAATTACTAAAAAAAAGAGCAATAGGTCTATTGAACATGGCATGAATTCAGTATTGATTTTTGTGAACATATTTTTAAATATGGTTAAATGGATTTCATAGTGAATTATTTCATTTCTAATGCCATATGGAACCAACAAAAAAATGAGCTGAATTCCTCACTATGTCTTTTTTTTCAAATATGGTTGAAAAATTACATTTTAGCTATGTTGAAAGATTCGAAGACATGACACATGAGTTGTTTTAAGAATGTTTTTGGAGTACAGTGATTAGGTTAGGTGAACTATATAGTGAAGTAATCACTATCGTAATTTTATGTTCTCATAATTGAATATATTATAAAGAATTAATTTACATAAAAAATGCCATCTATGGTTTATTTGATAAAATCGTTTCACTTGAAAGATTTAGATCCGAATGCGAATCAAGTAATGAAAAATCCGTCTAGTGAACAGCGAAGCGTTGAGTTAGTACTTAACACAATTAACAATACATGAGCGATGTACAAATAGTTAATATCGTATATTTGAATTATGATAATCAATGCTTTATACATTACATATAAGTAATAGCAATAAAACAATTCATATTAATTTTGTAGTACTTTATTCTGGAAGAGTAGACTATGCAGGATTTTAATTATTAATATGAAATGATTATTTTAGAGGAGAGACAAGAATCAATAACTATATGTATGTATTTATGAATAAAAATTATATTTTAGTATAAATTTTGACTGTAACATTATATTCAAACCGATAATTTACGTTGTGAAAAAACCATTATTCGTCATATATTATATTATTCATTAAACCAAATTCAGTATAGGTTCAAAATGAATTTATTGTATGAAACTGTTTTTAATTATCCGCTGTCTAATGCACATATAAATGAGTAGATAATAATTTGACAGAATTTCAAGTTATTCTGTTGTTCAAACTGTTAATGAAAAATAATACAACAGTGCATCAAAGTATTAAAGTAGGTATCCTGTTTTCTAAAATTTTGTACTAATTCTGACTGTAGAATTTTGCTTATTTGTCTATTAAAAAAAAACGAAATGATTTCTTTACATAAAATAATCTCTCAATGCCATATCACTCCCTCTGCACAGCATATGGCTACCATATGATGATTTTGAGATACTCCCAGCTGCCTCGCATCCTTTTGGTCATGTCGGAATCTTTATATATATATATATCACCATGGTATAGAAGACAATTGTTTGTTTTTATATTTATTTTGTTAAATATAAATCTAATTACAGAAATTTTAAATAAATAGTTTCACAATAAAAAAAATCATAAAACCTATTTTTTTAATTATAATAATGAAGTTTTTTTTAAAATTCTATTTGTTTTAAATATATAATAATATAATTTTATTTCAGCATTCAACTGTTATAATTTAATGAGTGTTAATATATAATATGGGTAAGAAACATGTACACGGCGGGTCTAATAATATGTAGGCATCTAAGAACAGTCGAGTGGAAAGCGTTTAATTAAAACAATAAAGAAAATTGGACAATGGATAAATACTACCTATCTACCTATTTCAGGCTGCGTTTGAAGGTTGTTCAAGAGCAAAGAAAACTTACAAATTTTAATATATTATGCGTATAGTTATTATATGACCTATACTTATTCAGTTAGCATTTTTTATTCATAAATTTTATAATACTTTTTGAGTTATAAATGTCATCTAGGTTTTTAAAAATGTGATGACTCCAAAGCAATAGTATGATATTCAGTAACATTAAATTCAAACTTATATGGACATCCTACTTACCGTGACATTGAGAAGAATATTAAAATAATAATACAACGAGACAATATAATTACTGTTGTACATCTCAAACCTCCAATAAAACAAACATTTTTTTCCTAAAACAATACAAGAAAAATAAATACAATTATAAGTAGCAAAAATATTTAAAATTATGCAAAACATTAAATAGCTAATATCTCTAATCTTTTAGAGTATTTCTACTGTTATATTTAATGGAGCTTTTAATTTTTAGTCGGCGACATTCAAAATAAAAATAATTAATTGCAGAAAAAAACACACTTCACTAATACAGACGTGCTGATTACTAACTCTCCTAAGATGTATCATTTTCGTAGTTGGAATTTTGTTTGGTATATCATAGTACATAAAAAACGTAATTTTTACTTTAATATCTGTAAAACATAGTTTAAAATGTTATTTTTTTGACTTTCCACCGATCGTTTGACTACTTTGTTGTATAATATTAATGTGAATTCAACATAAAATTGATGATTAAATCCACTGATAATATTCCGTCGACTGATTTAAAATATATTCCATTGTTATATTTTTAAACACATTTTCGTTTAATCAATGGGAATCATTTCAGAGATCCGATTCGATATTTTCATTTGCACTACTAACAAGATTAATGCTAAGTATTTTATCATTCTAACTTAATTGTCGTATTAAGGTACTACTATTTGGATGAAAAAAATAAATGAAGATTTATAATAATATAATCTCCATGTAAAAAGTTCATTTAATAACATGCGGAAATGCTTATTAAGGATACGAACGTATATATTATATTAAAGTAGCATGATTTAAGTTAGTCTGACATACAAAGCATTTAGTCACACAGAATATTGTTCCATTGACGGAGTGTGTAATTAGTAATCACGATGGACAATTAAAATGCAACCCAGATGAATACTGTACTACATCCTTTTTTGAGTTTAATCGTAGCTAGTTGGTCGCTGACGGAACTTGTAAATTAATTTGTAGCTATCACAATTATACGGCAAGTTAGTTAAGAACATCCCAAAGCTAATGTGAGAGCAGTGTTGCGCACTGGTCAACCCATTTGTGTGCCATTCGCAGTAGCGTGCTTTTCATTTGGTTTCTAGAAAAAATACACGTTGGCACAGCGAAAAAGTTACGTTTGAAATAAATAAAGTCTTTCCGCATAAGAAACTTTTATGGCTTTCTTAACCGGCTTGGTCTGTGATAGATTCAAATACATTCTTTATTCAGATTAATTTTATTCATTCCGTTATTAAATATTTATTCTAATACTTAGCTGCATAAAATATTTTGAGCTACTTGTTGATCATCAGTGATAATTTTATATGCTCAAATAATACAACTGACCTAAAAGTAACCGTCTAAATAGCGTATTATAAAAAAATAATCTGCTTATATTCACCGTTTGGAAAAAGTCTTTGTGACACAAGAACACACGCATGTATTATAAGACATTTTTTGTATTCATCTCCCTTACTAGTTATAAACATATTTCAAGCCTAATGCTAAAACATTTTGAGAAATATTTGTCAATATTTCCGTTCATACAATTAAAAACTACACATTATTATTGTATTTCATTAGCCTCTTGCCTGGGATGAGATTTGAAGCTCTAAATGCCTCAATTTTTATCGTTCTTCAGTTTTATTAACGCTAAGTCTTGATATTTCGTCCGTTTCATCTATTATAGTTTCAATATTAAATATCAAACACACTAATAGCTCTATTAAAATTACATCACTCAATTTTATGGACAGATAAGTAAAATATACTCCTATATGATAAAGATAATAAACGCATTTAACTATTAACGACATAATTATATTGCATAATAATAATATGAACGTTGTTTACCATTATGCAAACAGTCCACATACTAGTGAGTTGTTGGGTAATTTTAAAATGCAAATATATTGAATATATGATTTATCATCATTAACCAAAAACGATCTTTTGTTTTAAGTTTGATGCGAAAATCTTTAAAATATTTTCGCACATATTTTAAAAATTCAGTAAAAATACTTAACTTTAGAAGCAGTTTTTTAGGCATACTATATTTTTGTTTTACGCTTTTGCCTTGGAAAACAAACAAAAAATACTACCTAAGTGATTGAAGGCCAAATGAGAGAGGATTGTGTCGTAAAATTCTCTTTTAGCCAAACAATCCCATATTATCAAGTCTGTTCTACTTCACAGAACCGAATATGACATTTTCCATCAGTGTCCTGTTCATTTAACCGATGTCGGTTCTCTGCTTTTTTCGGCTTAAGTAAATTGGCGTATCAGTATAATTGTTATTAAAAGCTTTCTCTCGAAAAAGCTTTTGTTGAATGAATGTCATATATTATAATACATAACATATCAAGCATATATTTAAAATTAGAGTTATTCTAATATTATATTTATTTATATACAGTGTGGAGACGTCCGCTACGTACAACGAACAGTTTCAAATATAATAAAATTGTATGATAATGAACGTATTGTATATTTCAGTGAATGTTCCAAATCATCAAAAAACCCTTAGATTCGATTAGATTTCACAAAACTTTAATACTTATTATACTTATAAATACGCCAAGTATGATGTAATATATACATCGATTACATATTGGTCGTGGTGACTCTAATTTATAGTTGTGTAGTGTACATTCTTACAGCGTTGTTTTAAATTACATTTTGAAACTTCACTATAAAGGAATGTAACGCAGGTATTTTCTTTATTCAGTCCGTCGTGATAATATTCGTTATACTAGGAATATCTTTATTTCGGTGTTTGCTATAGTGGGGTTTGACTGTACTTGGTGCAAATTAATTAAATATCGGTCGAATATTAGTGTTACTCTTGTCACATTCTCGATTCATATTATTTATTTGATGTCATTTGCACTTATGTTTTTCTTCATGTTCTACGCTGACCATACAACGAAAGTAAATGGTCGAATACATATTTTTTTTAATCGAAATATCGATATATATATACAATATACATATTTTATTATTGTCATATTATAATTAATGGATCATTAACCGATAGATTTTTTTAAAACTAGTTGTAATTCACTAAGAAATCGAAATTAATTGGTTACCATGACCGCTCCGAAAATGAAGCATATTACACTTATAAGCATATTACACATATGCATGTATGTACACAATTTGGAGATTTCCACTCTGAAAAATATGGATCTCCATAATATGCCTTAAAAAATATTTTTCACGAGGGTTGGTCCTGTCCTGTATTTCAAGATTTTTTTCAAAAAAATACTAGATGTAGGAATCGATCTCACATATTCCGGAGTTTATTCAGCGTGTCTTTTTTATTATTATTACGTTCAAATATGTCTCATTATAATCGAAGCAAGCTAGATCGTTTCAATTTCAACCCTATTCAAATTTGCAATTCAAACCGTGGGCTGCGATTCCAGCGGCAAAATCGTCCCCTCTCATCCAAAGTGATCTTCCGTCCTACTCTCCCTCCACTCTGCGAGGTGTTTTATATGAAAAAATAAACCGGACCATAGAATGTGGCCCGCGGGACCGCCGCGGAATCGGTTATTTCAGTTTGGATTGCTCACATTTCAATGCATTATTCTGACTGTAAACTCGTGGCGCATGCGCACTTCTTCTTCCTCGAATGGTCTTACCTGTATGACTCTAAATACACTATGTAATAGATAAGTCTTTCCTGTTTGATACTTAAATTTGAGCCGTGAATTTTTTTTTTTACCTATTTTAGTTAGGTGTATCCCGAGGTATAACAGTCCTAATGTACGCTTACATGCGCTTTAGGAAAGCAATATCTGATTGGAAACCACCCAATATTTTAATTGTGATATACAATCCAGTTACTTAACTTTTTTTATTGTACCGAAACAAATAATATATATTTATGTAAATTTTACCATTTATTTTATACATCTTAAAATATTACAAATTATAAGTTTAATACATTAACAACACGATATACATCTGATTACGACAAAAATATTAATAACATATTAAAATATAAAAAAAATATATATGTACAGAAGAAAGAAGAGAGTGTCCAGTAAGTTAGACAGACCCTATTCTAATAATCTACATACTAGTATCCATCTAAACTAAACTCACCTCATCCAGATGGAAGATATAAATATCCGAGGTAACCTCGTCAAAGAACACCATTACTGTAGTCATTGGCATGACTACTTGCAGGATAGTCCTTGCTCTACCCTCCACCACCCGCCACGTCTCCACTCCCGTTATGCGGGCGTAGACCGTGGCGTAACGAACGTGAGGCGCTCTTCATAAGTGCCAGAAGTGTCCCAGGA
>JAGVSQ010013587.1:0-11028 GCA_022683975.1 Rhyacophila evoluta
AGCGACCCGGGTTTCGCCTTTCGGCATCTTCAGGCTACATTAAATGTGGGCGGTGGAATTTAAAATCAATTTCCATCAAGCACCATTAGTTGAAAATATTAATTATATAAATATAATAGTTTATTATGAAAATACTTTCCATTTTTAATATTAACGTATCGTAATGAATCAAATTAGTTTAAATTTTTTTATCTTCTATAATATATACATATATATCTATTTATTTACTTAAATACATATATTTATTTGGATTTAAAATTTTTATGTAACGACGTCACATAGAACAAAAGATCGAAATGATCGCCAATTTTGATTACAGAGATATTTAATTCAAAACGCTTTTGTTATGTTTAGTATAATACACACATACAGAAGAAGACAGAAAAGAATTTGTTTTCTTTAAAATTTGCTCTACGAATAAAATTAAAAGATAATAGAGAAAAGGGGGCCTATAAAATGACGTTGTGAATGTTTATTTAAAAAAACGTTAATCAATATTAATTCGTATTTGTAACACAAAGAAATGCCAGTGAATAAAAAACAATAGTAGTTTCTTTCAGCGTGAGATTTTTTTATTGCTGACGTAATGGCTTTTTTTAGACAAACTAAAGAAAAACAAAAATAAATGCTATTGTTTTATTTTTTAAGAAAATTCTTTTTTTTTGTATTGTGTATGTAACTCGATAGATTTCTTTATTGAATTTCCTTGAGATAATCTTATTATTTTTATGTCATTCATTTTACTCTTATAAGAAATAAAACTCCTTCTAAAAAAAGTTTTGCATGTTTCTGTTTATTTAATATGGTTATTGGAAGAACTGCTAACAATTTTTACATATTTTTTTTCTATCTACATTAAATTATTAAATTACTAAAATACTTTAACAAAACTTCTCGTTAAATGAATCATAAGTATTATGGCGCAGTTGTATGCGCTAAAATGAATCACATAATGACAAAATACGACCGCGCCTCAGCATAATGCTTAAAATAACTCGTGCTAAATTCAATTTCTTCTGAGTAAATTTTTTATTTTGGTAATATTAAAATAGTGGGCTACTATACTATACTATACTGATTTTTAAAGAATTTATGGAAAATAAGTATAATTATTAGCTGTTCTCGCAAAAAGATACGCAAAGATATTAAGACTTATAGTCACAACTTGTTTTATATGATGATCTATTGTCAGCAAACTGCTCAACCTACCGAGCAGTTATGTAGCTACAAAAACAATATTGGTGAACCTTGGTGCATAGCAATAAACGCTCGTGCTTTCCTATCCCCAACAGAGTACTGGGACGAGTTAATTATAGATATACAAATTTTTAATATTTCGTTCTTAAAATAAACATCTTTTAATACTTCTAAATATAAACATTAAACTATGGATACATCGAAATATGAAACGTATGAGTATAATAAAAAAACGTACGAATTTCTCTCTAAATATATCTAGTCGTAACTTTAAATGTATGTAAGTCCCATACACTTAACTGTCAATATAAATATCACACTTATTTTAGGTGATAAAATTGGGGATATTGAGTTATGTGATAATGGTGGCAATTTAGTTTCGTAATTTTCTTCTGAATAGCTATAATTTTCACGTTATTGGGCGTTTATTTCAGAAAACCGTTACGTATTTAAGTAAATAATAGCTTTTCTAGAATATAAAACGAATTTATTCTGGTAATTTATCAGTACACACTTATCTTTATTGCGAAATGTTGATACACATATGATAAATGAAACCTTTTCGATAATCAAAACGTTCCTAATTGTTTATAATTTCCAATTCATAAATATTTCCAGAAGAAGTTATAAAAAATATTCTAAATTATACATACTTTAAGTGATTCAATAAATAAATTTTAATTGTAAATCAATAAGTTCAGTTGATCGCCATAATATTGACTCAATCATGATCGACATTCAAAAGGTTTAACTTCTATTAACCCATGTCTAAAATCACACACGATTAAATACTGAAATCTGTATATATTTATGCTCCGTAAACTTTTTACTTTTAGTTGAGTGATTCTTCGACCTAAAAATTACTAACTAAGCCACGGAATTTATTAATCTGATACAATATATATTTTAATATCTACAAAACATCGATAAAAATCTTGGGTTTCGTTTTTTTTTTAGTTTTTAAATGCATGTTCATTTTAATTCTCTTGACCTTCACCACAATAAAAATTTACCAAAAAACATACGAATAAATAAAAAATATATTTATATCATAATATCATATTTATATGAATACCAGCGTAATCGATAAAAATTTAAGTAGTCAAATTTTATAGTTTCAATTATGCTTCACATAAATTATTTGATCATTTTTTCCAAGCATTATATATAAAACGACATTCAAATATTAGCAGAAATTAACAGGACAGAATTACATATAGTTCTACAATATATAATCTATAAAAAATACTAAATATAAAATTTTAAGAGATACTTATGTGTCTTTCTACATAATTCCGTGGTATTTATTTTGCATTGTGATTATCTTTTACTGCATAGTGAACAGGTCAAAAGTTTTTATCGGTCAAGATACGGAGTTTCAGATAACTTTTAGTGTTTATTCACACAGAGCTGTTTACAGTGGCACGCCTTCCTTCGTGCTAAAAGTGCATAAGAGAATGCGATACTTAAAAGCTGGCAAAAGATTTAAGTCTTAAAGCTCAACTGGAAGACGGACTTATAACATAGCTATTTTTTTTTTGTTATCATCGCTTAAACTAATAAATTCAAATATTTGTTTCTCCCTGGTAGCGTAGTTGGTAGTGTGCGCGCCTAGCAATCCGGAGAATGCGGGTTGCATCTGTCGGATTTCAAAAATTCGAAAAATACAGGACTGGATTGAGTAAATGTCTGACAAACAATTCTCTTGAAAAATAATCTGTCGAGACGTCTTCACGTTGCGGAGATCCATATACTCCTCTTTCGGAGTGGAAATCTTCACACATATGCTCCATGTTGGGGGCAAACATGGTATAAAAAAGGATTTTTTTAGGCTTTTATATAAATACTTCCAATCTACAATTAATTATTCCTCACTATCCTGGCAATAGGTTCGCGTGCGCGCTTTAGAGCTAAAGTTGCATATTAAAATACAATAACTATAGACAAAATAAAACTATTCATAAATGGGTAATCAATCGGTTATCTGATCTATAAAATCTGTCAAAATAGGCTCAAATATCTACTTAATTTTAGGAGTTGTCACGGTTGGACCTGGTAAAAAATAGAAGTATATTCAAACGAAAAAAAGCGAAAGGTATTTGAACTATATTAAATTTAAAAAAAGTGTGCTAATATAATTACAATGCCGTTGATCAAATGTTTGCAATAGGTCTAGTTATATAATACTAGGTTAATCATGTGTTCGCGATATTTGCACAGCACAGTTTACCTCGACACACCCTTATGCGTGCTGAAAGCACATGAAATTAAAAAAAACCAGATTGTTTAAGTATTCGTAGTTTAAGCATTATTAATCAGGGTGTACGTAACTCTAGAATAACACAATACAACCTTTAATATGCAACCTGCTTATTAAATATAAATGTACAAGCAAAGCCTCATTCATTTGTAAGTATGTGTGAAATAAATAATTTATATCGCAAAAAATATAAATTTTTAGTGTATACTACATACAAGAGTTTATCGAAATAATATTCAAATATGTAAGTTATAATAATTTACATTTTCTAACGCGGTTTTAAATATCTAAAGAATAACAGAAAGGTTTTAAAAGAATTTAAGGTTTTGCTTCCTCCTAAAAACGACGTTAAAACTGTAATAGAACTAATTTTAAGCAAAAGTTTTATCATAAGAATGTGCATATTTAAGTTAAGGATACTTATGTTTACATCACTTTTTATTTAACAAAAAATAAATCATCATATTTATTTTTGTATTGTATATCGTATGATTATTTTAAAATTTGTGTTAATTACGTTTTTTTTTATTATGCTTTGCAGGTTCTACTTTCATGTTTTAATTGGAAAATAATGTATTTGTATTATATATAGAACTAAAATATGGCTGAAATTGTTTATTTGAATGATTAATAATCGGTCAATATTTTGAAAATGTTGATTATTTTTATTCTGATTTGTTTTATGTCAGAACATTTAAATGAAAGATGTTAAAGCAAAAATTATAAAAATTATTTTTTTAAAAGAAAATTTACACTGTTAAATTGATAGCCTTACTGGAAAGAGTATTACTTATTGTACAAACTATGTATGTTTTATTTATGTAACCCATAAATAAACTTTAATGAAAATTTTTATTCATTGATAAAAACGTAAGACCCTGAATTTTTTCGATGAAAATATTATAAATCCAGATATTTCTTATTCTTGTCAAAAAAAGTCAGCGTAACGCTGTGAGTGTTTTACCAACCTGGCGTTTTTTAATATAACAAATAGCTTTAGTTTCGGTGGTGTTTTTCGTATATAACGCTACTTAGGGAACGTTTTTCACCACGAAAAATAGCCTAACAAAACGATGAAAACTCAACTTCTCCCACAACGAAGTATCGACCGACGGATCCCATAAGACAAATTCCAACTAAGATGCGAGTTTCATGGGCGGATTAACAGAATCTATCGCAATATTTTTTTGTAAAATCTTTCTTATAAAAGAGAAAATACGATTGCGTTTATAGCCTAGGGCAACGGGTCTTTTTTGAAGAATATATGAGACTGATCATAGTAGGCTGTATCTTTATCGTGTAGCCTTTCATATGAAATTTTATTGTATTTTGTTTCATCTATTTTTATTATGAAACTATTGCGAGCGCTATTTTTCTATGCCGCCTCATTTTTAAGATAACAAATTGATTTTAATCCTCTCAGGTATATATAAATATATATTGTATAAAAATATATATAAATAAACATATATATTATATCTTATTTTAAATTTTAAAATGAAATTATTATGGCTGTCAGTCATTGCTTTGCCTAAAGTGTTTGCAAACTTTTCTATATTCATTGCGTAAATTGAGTATATAGAGCTCTACAGTGTGTCCACTTCACAAATAAATTCATAAATCTCCACAACGAGATTACTTAAACTAGAAACCTCCGACAAAAAAAGCAAACATACTTGCGTCTTTGTCATCATTTTTTATTTATCTATGGAAACAACTTGACTACGGTTATTTTTTTTTTGTTTTAATATCTATGTCAACCTCATAGTATTTGTGATTTAAATATCTAGTATTTTAGATTGATTTTTTTAGAATAATAAATTTTAATTTCAATATAATGTATATATATATATATATATCATGGAAAAGCATAACGTTATCGCACAAATAAGTATTGGCTAATGAAGTTAATAAGTTTTTGCAAAGATGACAGATTTCTAGCTAATGAACTAGCAGTGGCTGGATATTATATGTTGCTTGGCGTAAAAAATCTCTAGATAAATTCGGTCATACCGCACACTAACCATAAAATGAACATTCAATATAACTGTTATATAGCCAGCTATGCTCAGACAAAAAGAATCAGTAAACGAGTATATGGAACCCAGCTAATAAGAATGACAATACATAACTACTAACCAACTTATAATGTTCGTCGCCTCGGTAAAATCAAAGGTTTTAGTCTCCTAAGTTTATAGAATTTATACTCAATTCTTCTGTATTAACATACAACTGATTCGATTTCAAAAATCTATCAATATTCGCAATGGAAAAATACATATTTCTCATATGCGATGTGTCTAATCTCTTTTAAAATAGTTTATTTATTAACTGATAAATGACTGATTTCAAAGATATGTTACAATATAAGCTTTTGATTATATTATAGGTAAAATTCAGTTTTGATTTGTTAACATTATTTGATATTTAATTTAATGATTAATTGTTTTTTATGCATACTCCCAAATGCTTTCTAAATGGCTTTTCATCATGACTAACTCTAAAAAAAAAGAAACGTGTTACAATTCAAAATCGATGTTCGCGTGAATCAGCGTATTGGACGTTACGAGAAAGCTTCTGGTACACAAAAATGTAACATATTTATTTTGATATTATATAATTCACACACGTAAGATCTCCTAAATTACGTGTGCTTAATAAAAAACATGATATGAATTTCAATATAACAAGCTATCCCTTTTACACATTCTCGCTTGCTATTCAACCAATAACTTTGAAAACTGTTATGTGTTAATATAATATTGCACACACCCCGTAACAAGAACTATGGTAAATAAAGCTTTATACAAAATTTCGTTTTATATTTAAGAAAGTGTATAAATCATGTGTAGTATTAAATAAACAATATCATTATCATATGGCAAACAACAACTCATTGATACTATGAACATCATAGGTACGTTATACTTATATTATATAATATATACATGCAGTCTAAAGATTCCATAAATTAAAAACCACATCATAAATAACTTTGCACGTGACTATTGAAAAAATCAAAATGCTTCTTAGCTTAATAAATTCTATTTAGAATTACTACAAAGAAAACACCAAATCCTTTCACGTTAAATTTCTAGCGTTTACATATAAAAAGATGTAAGACTCTGTGCTTCGTTGCTGGAGGTTGTCGGGTTAAATTTTACGGCTGATTGATTTTAAAAAATCTAAAGATACAGGAATTTGTATCCAATAGGTTGAGCCATTGACCAAGAACCAATTCTGGCGAAATAATCTATCATGTAAGTATTTATAATGCAGCTATCCACATACTCTATTTGTCAAGCGATCATTTACATATTGTTGAGATCGATTTTTATATCGGATATGGTAAAAAAGGTAGAGATCTCTATTATATTCTATTTCCAGAATGTATTAATTTTTCATACTGTAGAAATCTATTTTCCTAATTTGGTATAATAATAATAGTAAAAAAAATATTCCTTGACAATATTGATCTCTTTTCAATCACTATCACAGTGACAAGATAAGCCTTTGAATTAAGCATAACATTAAATATAATAAAACCAATTTAGAAGAGCGCTACTTTTACTGAACAGTTTAAATAGCTTTTTTACACCTAGAATACTTTTGTTAATGTATTTTTAATCAATACGAATTACTTAGATATATAATATGAAATATATCCTTGACCTAGACGACGGAAACATTATGGACGTAGTCAACAACTGCGACCCCATATTTGTGAGTTTATTCGCTAAAAGTGTAGACCTCATAAAACATTTCCGCAGCTTCAGTGGGGTGCTATAACTTATTGGATTTACCTGTAAATAGCGTATGTTTTCATTTCTATAAATTATTTCTAGTCTATAAAATAATTTTATGTATACCAGTGTCGTATCATCAAGAATACGGTTTTTTCGACAGTTAAAAAACAGCAGATAATACAAACAAAAATATATATCATTTTGCTCAATTTGATGTCTACGGGTATTAATTTATTTGATCTTAAAACTCGGACAAATATTTTTTATTGGCCAACTAATAAATACAACGGACCGTTTATATTTCTTATATTGTTTAATACTCCAATTGATATAGAATGTAGTTTTTTATAAATATTTAAAAAGTATTTAAGAATGCTTAGTGCATATTTTTGATTTTTGTTATAGACAGTGCGCAAAAGATTTTAGTTTAAAACTCCTTTTGAAGCGTATTTTTTTAATATCGCATTTTTCTGTCACTTTATTTTATATTTCATTACATTGATAACAAAATATTCTTCTAGCTAAACCATTTCTTAATTCTATCAATATTAAAAAAGTGTGGCTTTAATTGAATAGTTATAGCAATAGCAATAGTTTATGATACTGGTACAATAACACCAGTTCCATTGCAAAATCTACCCGGTAGCCGAGAGGCCTTCATATTGCGAGGATTATCTATATATTATAGATCTTCTTATGCACGACTTTTGGAGGAAACATGGTAATGAAGCAAAATAAGAACACAAAAAAAAATCTTCAATTAGTTCCCTAAATAATATGCTCCCTTAATTAATTTATAATTCAACATATATTTGGTAAAATTGTTTTTAATATATGAAAATATTTTTAATTTTAAAATTTAATTTCGTTGAATTTAGCAACTATTTAAAAACGTGTTTATGATTCTTTTATAAAAAATACTCGTGATAATTTGTAACGATGAAAAATATCAGCCTTTTATAAGTATGCCACTGAGTTTTTGTCAGAGAAATACATTTTGGCAATAAAAAACATTTTCCGCAGCGTGCAGCAGTCGATGGAAAGATAAATATTATGGCCCACATTTACTATGAATAGCAAGTAATGGCTACGTGTGTTAAGAAAAACTACCTTATTTGGACATTCGATGCCCTATTTTTCGAAATCTTAGAAAAATATTATCACCAATTGGGTTAAATTGAAAATATGATAGCTATTGAACACATTCACTATTCATTGGCTTGCAAAAAATCACCAACGTTGCCAATTTATAAAACCAATGAAAATATCGCGTACAAAAATATGATTTTATTTTTAATTTCTGATAAAGTAATAAAAATAAATGCTTTTCATTTTCGCACTTATATAAAATAATATTTGCCTATAAAATTTAAAGTTTAATCATTTTTTATCATTAAACCTTTTTTCAATTATTCATCTCTCAAAAGTTTAAATTATAGACACATTTTAAATATCGTAATGTATATATTATTTAATATTATGTTTAAGTACCATAACAACTGATATAATAAAATATTATTTCACATTTTATTAATTTTCATATACAGTAAAATAGTTATAAAATTAATTAAGGCATTACTTGGAAGGACTTAATCCTTCAATATTTAAAAAATGGAATAGAATTAAAATTGGCAATGGAAGTAATTTTATCGCTAGATATTTTACTCATGATTTTTTTATCCACATCCAATAATTATAATAAAAAAGAATAAAAATTATCAAGTTTTGTAAAAAAATGATTTATCAAATAAAGGCTAAATCATTTACTTTGCGTTGTTTAATGCAAATTTAATTTAAAACATCACTTATTTTTTTATGTTAGTCAAGAATATAAATAGTTTTATTACATTTCAAAACTTTCATATTCAAATACTTGATTATTTTAGTTGATACCTATTATTGCTCTGATAATATTATTGAAACATAGTCTTTTAAAACATTTTTTGCTGAAAATATACTTTATGTTTATGTGCATAACGGAGCCAGCATTGGTTGCGATTGAAGGAATTCATTTTTAGAATCAAAAACTTTACGTGATCGTTCAGTGAATATAAAAAGTATTATGAAGAATGGATATTTTAACATTTTGTCAGCAATTTGTGACATTAATTATATTGTTGAATAGTTCTATTTTATAGACTAACATTTAAATTAAAAATAAATAGTCTTTGCTTAACCTTTCATTTATGTAACAAAATCATTCCATGTTATTAACATTGACACAGTTTTACATATTCGTTCCAATGTTACTGACCAGCCCAACCCATACATTCTCGCTACTATCTCGTGTCATAAATTAACTCAACCGTGTCCGTTACAAAGAAAAAAGGAAAAATCTGTTTTATTTAATGCTCAAATGAATGCAAAAATACTCCAGATCGGCCCTTCCATTAATGGTTTTATATACAAAGGATTTTCACCGGATTCCAAATCTGCCATACTTTGTGAAAAAATTATAATTTTCGAAATGTTCACCAGCATTAAATGTATTTTCTCTTGTAATTAGTGCTGTTAAAATAATATTTTTTTTCGTCGAAATATATTACATAATACATATGAGTTTATACCATGATTTTCGAACTGGTAATCATCGAAGATCATGTCTTCAAACTCGGTAGCTGCATAAGGGCTTAAAAACATAAACTATTTAGAATTGAATTGAAGATGGATTTAGATTTAGTAGTTAGAAGATGGAATATATACGTTTTTTCATAATTTTGTCTCATTTTGGAGACACATAAGTACACAACCTTCATGTTAAATATACAAGATTTCATATATTAAAGTAAATGCCCATCATTTTTGTACATATTGTAATGAACAATCCATGCGGAAGTTCATTATCATTTTCATTTTGCTTTTTACATAGAGCTTTTAGAAGAATATCAATATTTTTTACACCCAATTTAGGAAACGCTTAAAACCTTCAAATTGATTGTTGGTTCGAAATTTTTAAAATTAAATGTTGAATCATTTCACTAAAAGGACGTGTAATTAATATCCGCGAAAGCAGATAATTTATCATGTCAGCTATTTAAGTAAAGTAAAATATAACTACATGAAGTTTGAGATATTACGACATAGTACTTCCTCATATTTAAAGTTAATACGCTTAACTTATGCTCTTGGTGAATAGTTCGGGAATCTATAATTTATAAAACTTTATGACACTAATATTGCTTTGAAATTGTGCCCCAGACAATATTAAGTATCATGACTAAAAGATATCATATATTTCTTATAATCTGTTATATTTATACTTTGATATGAAATACCTGAAATAGTATTTATTTATAAAGACCGTAATTTCTTTAACTAGTATTGCGAGTGAGTTATAATAATATAGTTTTATTAAAACGAAGGCTATCCCTGAAATCATTTTTTTTTCAATAAGATGAATAATCGTTTCATAATATAATATTACACAATATTCAAATCCAGCAAATTCTTATCTAAGCTTACTAAAAAAAATATTTAGCATAATATTATTTTTGATTATTAAAACAACTCATATCTGAGAGCAGAAAATTTAAAACAAATATATAGTTTTAACTAAAAAACGATTGTAATAAATAAATAAATTTAAATTATAACAAAAATATCCATTATTTTACGTATTTTCAACTATCGATGGTTAACACGTGAGTGGATAGATAAAGCGTCGTGTGACAATACGCAAGTATTATAAGCAATGGTAATATTAAAATTTATTTGAATACATATTAATGCAGTCGTCATTTTTTCGTGATACATTACCATACACACTTTCATTATTGGCAAACATGAACGGTTGACTTACGAGTGGTGTATCAATTATTATAAAAA
>JAGVSQ010013589.1:0-11026 GCA_022683975.1 Rhyacophila evoluta
CCATTCTCGGGGTGGATATCTTCACAATGTGTAGATCCATATGCTCCAATTTGGGTGCAAACATGGTAAAACAAAATCAAACAACGATTATAATAATGATACATTCTTTCTAATAGTATGGCCTTGCTAGTAATTAACTACTCACGAAATACAAATTGTTAAATAATACCATTATGTTGGTTTAGTATTTTGTTTCTACTTAATCAAAATCAGAGTAATTTAAAAAAAAAAACTATCAAATAATACTGCCTTTTTCAATCTTGATACTTATTACAATAATTCAAATAGTTCGACAACGTTAAAAGTCAATTAATATTATAAAATGATAAAATATTCACAATAATAGTCTCCTCAATGACCAAGAGGTTAGCGTGCAGAAGAGGATTTGATTCCTATGGCTGTCGGATTATAAAAAACATAAAAACGGTGAACTGGACGGAGAAATTAAGCTCATGACAAATTCTGACAAAATAATCTGTCAAGATATAATATAAATTATATATATATATAACAATAATGTGTCTTACGTTGCGGATACTCATTTCTAACGTGGAGACATTCACATTGTGTGAATCCTATTTTCTTCGTTTTTAGAGCAGACATGGTGAAAAAAAATATAATCAGTTTCAAAATATACCATAAATACTTATATACAATATAACAAACTATATTTCTAATCTTTTGATAATAAATAAAATTAAAATTTTTAAATGTCGTATCAAGTTATTTAGTAAAGATAAAAGGAGAATAAAATAGATTAAATTAACGGTGCTTTTTTTGTTAATTTAAACAATTAAAGCATTTTATTTCGTTATTGCCGTTCATTTGAGCAAACGACTTAAAGGAAGATTACAGCTTGAAAAATGATTACAACCTCACTAAGCGGCACCCGGCCTTGCATATTTTTCACAAAACGTACCATTGTTTTTATTTTCCGACGGGCGAATAATTCCAAGAAGAAATGAGAACACTATGCCTCGTCGGAAAATTTATACGGACTTAAACCGACAAGTTCCGTATATTAGCCGGACAAAATACACTCGCAGACTATTTTATTAGCGTTTTTCTTACGACTTCAATAAATTATATTTATCACAAAAGTATTATATAAATACTTAGTGTTCATCACGATGTTATTTCACATTTTGAAAGAACAAGAATAAAAAAAAAATATGCATAGATATGTGAATCGTATTATTACGAGAAAAATATTTCTCCATGAAATAGACAGAAGGCATCAAGTTCACTCATATATTTAGAATAACTTCTATGAAAACTTATAATATTTTACACGATATTTGACAAAGATGTAAAGCATTCTATTCTGTTTGTTATTGTTTTTTTTTATAATAAGAATCTTGAAAATTATCTTGAATGAATCTTAATGCTTAAAATATAATATTCAATTTAAAATTATCTAACGACATTAACGGAGCAATGATTATTTTGGTATGAAGTATTTATAAATTTGCAGATATCATATTTTTTACCCATTATAAGTAGACTTAAAAAATAAACCTTTAAGTGTTTTATATAAAATTAAATACAGTAGAAACCTAACGAGATATCTTGCTCTGTTTACTTATGTATGTTTAATTTAAATGGTTCTAAAAGTATCAAAAATGCCAAACTTCTACAAAATTCTTAATCGGATTTGTTAACATAGCGATGACAGTACTTTGCGTATGTATATACAATATAATGTGAGATGAGATGTTAATTTTATTTATATTATAATATAAAGATAAAAATGGAGCTTAAAAATTCAAACATAAAAAAATATGTAAGCGGTTTTCCTGGCATACGGCAACAAAAAAGAAAGCAATTATAATCTTTTATCGCAAATATGATGTTTTTCAGATTGAATAAAAAACTTTTTCCTAAAGCCAACGCTAACGACCTATATGCACATAAGTTATTCTTTGTAAAAAGTTTGCCCCAGGCAAATAAGGAACATTTTTCTCTTCGTCCCATCTCGTTTGGTGGTTCACACATTCCCTGAGGCGTGTCTCATTTTTCTTTTGCCGACTAAGAGAAAAATAAACTTTTGTCTTTTCGGCAAGACAATCATCAGAAGACGTTAAGCTTCATATAGCGTCGCTGATGCAGTCCTTTCAAACAAATCTCAATTTAACCCTTTTGTTAGATTAACATATACCAAACATATATTATAACATGTATATATAAATACATTACATGTTAAATTTATTTTTTATAGTTCTACTATGTCATTGATAAAAAATTATTATATTGTTAAATTCTCTACATATGAAATATACCTATATAAGTTAAATCTGACATCCTTGTCATAATAGTGGAAAATTTTGAGGTAATCTTAACTTAGACATTCTTTTTAAATTGAAGTTGTATTTTTTTTTTTTGAATAACCATTTGTTGAAATATATTATTGGCATAACAGTGTTTCCAAAATACAATCAGTTATGCACTGTTTCACATACCTCTAAAAATACTATATGCATTTTACTTCTCATATAGTAGTAAAACACACACATGAATAACTTGACCATGGCTGTTTTTATTTATAAAATAGTAGCAGTATATGGATTAATTTAGCTTTATTAATACAAATATATAAAATAAAAATAATTTATAAATAGAGAATAAATTAATTCAAAAAGATACACCAGAACAAAATGAAGACATTTTATAACGAAAAATATGCAAGTGACAGTAGT
Source organism: Rhyacophila evoluta (assembly GCA_022683975.1). Taxonomy (NCBI): domain Eukaryota; kingdom Metazoa; phylum Arthropoda; class Insecta; order Trichoptera; family Rhyacophilidae; genus Rhyacophila; species Rhyacophila evoluta. The sequence continues at coordinate 2,697 of JAGVSQ010013589.1, forward strand.
TAATTTGTTTTAATGTCAAAGTTAGCGAAAACGTCAGGTGCGGAGAATTAGATCTCAGGTTAATTGTCGACATGCGAAGCTGTAGGGAAATATCATCTTGAATCCTCAATCACATACGTTGCAAATAATATTTTTACCAATTTAATCTGCCAAGTCTGGCTCAAATAAAAATATTTAATCAAAAGAGTACACTCAAATTATTAATGCGATGAAGATATAATAGTCAGGTAATACGTTTCATTAATTAAAATTAAAAACTCAGCATAGTAAAATTTTATTAAAATTTGATTAGTGTAATCATTAAACTGAACAAGCCAAAAAAGACATTTGAATGTTCTTTTATTTATATTCAATGACCTAAACATAATTATTTTTCTTTATTATATTACTTATCACATAATTTTGTAATGTTTGCCGCATTTCTTTTCTTTAAAAATAAGTACACATTATATTTAACTAACAGGTACAGGGCGCTTGGGGCGGTTAGTGGCAGGATTTTAATGTTGCTTTACTTCCTCATCTTGTATGTTTTTTATTCTCCAATTAGTTCAAATATGAAAAAAACACATGACATTTTTTATTTACTAACTAACTTACATGATGTATATTTGTCAACTTGCTGGTTAATTATATAAAATTATATTTTTTAAGAAAATTAAAAATAATGCATTATTTAAATTTAAATATTTTATCTTATACGTTATTATAAAGTGAATCTTGTTTATTAATTTAACATATTCAAGCAGTCGGCAAATCAATTAACTAAGATGTTTTCCATAATTTTACAAAAGGTTGTGATTAGTTTCTATTTTGTAGAAATATTCGGCAGTACAAAAAATATGTAAATAAGATTAATTGTGTTATAATATTTATTGACAGGAATGCCAGGCAAAAAAAATACAATAACATACGCGTGCTGTCCGGAACCGTACGTGGATGTTACTTTCACCATCCAGATTCGAAGAAGGACTCTCTACTATTTCTTCAACTTGATCGTTCCTTGTGTTCTCATTTCTTCAATGGCACTTCTTGGTTTTACGTTGCCGCCAGATTCTGGCGAAAAATTAACACTTGGTGAGTTTTATTTTCAATAATATAATTTTAATAACTTAAGCGCCAGTAATGTTTCATTAACATTTATGATTTTTTAATGTTGTTTCTTTTTAAGCAATCAAAAGATTTTTCTTTTGAAAGTTCTCTGATTAAATTTAAAATTCTTAATATGTTTTATATAATATTATTAAAAACAAAATTTGTTAAGGAATAAAAATATATTTCAGAACAAAATTGGAGTAATTCGATAAATGTATACTTTTACAAGCCAACAAGATTTATTTTTTAAAACAAATACAACTTTTATGGTACAAAATTAGAATTATACTGGTTTTAAATTATTCAAACTGTATTGAAACTGTGAAAAATATAAATTTTAAAATCTTTGTTGAAAAAAGTTATACCTGTTTTGTGTGACATAATCGTTTCATTATAAATCAAATAAAATTATGTTGCCTTTTTTAAAATAAATAATAAACGATTGATTTTAAAGCTTAACACTAAGTGTTTAAAGAAAATATAATACTAAAATGCTGTATGTAGGTGTTATTTAATATATGATATTTTTTTACTACAAGATTCAGTTATATCCGTAAATTGATATCATTTTGTGTGAATAAAATGTGATAGATGAAAGGGTTTCTTTGAATGTGCTCGAAGTGTGTGAGAATGGTTGACTCTGTTGCCCAGTGGCGTGCGAGTTCCGGCCATTTACGTCGAGTTTTATACACATATTTCTTGCTTTGTATACATTTTGTGTTGTCAGATGTCTTAACCGCTTTTTCGCAGATGTCACCATACTGCTGTCTCTCACAGTGTTTCTCAATCTGGTGGCAGAAAAGATGCCGACCACTTCAGATGCCGTGCCGCTTATAGGTACCGCTGTGGAAAGTCATCTCCATAAGGGAGCGGGGGAGAATATTGATTTGGATTATTCATACGCGAATAAATTGATTACTTTTGTAATCCTAAGCGAATTCATTAATTATGCGTTTGAAAGATTAAAAACCGGAACATTGCGGGTGGAATTATTTTAAATGTCATATTTTTCATTTTAACTAAATCGTTTGAATATATCAAACTGAATCATTTTATCGCTTGCGATAAAACGATTTTGTCGACATATTTAGTTCAATGATCGAACCAGAACCAAGCAATTTTATTTAGCATATTATTCATTTCTATAACTCATCCATTTTATAACTTGTCAGATTTTATGTTACCAATTTACTATCCGCTTCCCTAAAATATGCAAATACACAAATAAATAAATCATATTTCTATACATTTAAAGTACAGTTTTACTTAATATATAAAGATAATCTTAATAAACATAATATCAATACGTTCAGCTTTGACGTTAGGTTTTCCTAATGAATTTACTATGAAGAAATGTCTTATTTTAGAAAAAGTATTTCAATTTATATAAGAAATTAAGAGTTGCAAATATACATAATTTACTCCAAATTTTAACAATACTGATATCTTCATAATGATAGAAAATTGAAGAAACCGAATTACTAATTATCATATAAAAACTATATTTGATAAAATGTTTACTTAAATCGGTAAATAAACAAAAGAATTCATAACATTTGATGGAAAATAGTCCTTTACTATAGGGGTCCGGAGGCTATTCTAGGAGTCAGTTGTGGTTCATTGGGCAATTCATAACATACGTTTTGTATCACATAACATCAAAAGATACCTGTATCTCAGCATGGTGCTAATGTATTGATATTCTGACCCTCTAAATGTGTGATTTTGGTTAACATCCGTGTCGGTCAATCAGATGGGCTAAACGAAGCTTATTGCCAAAATATATGGCACCATCAAATTTTGTTTCACAAGTAAAGCATATTTTATTTTTCTCATTTAAAATAAAAATTAAATACGCGACATGTGATATTTAATTGTTCAATAATGAAAACAACACTTTCTGAGATTATTGTAACTGGTCGTTAAAATTGATTATGGTTATTTTGGATACTTAAATATGATAAGATTATTACAGTTCTAATCAAAAATCTATATTTCAATCCAGGCATAAAGAACAGAACGGAATAGAAAACCCCCGTTTTATAAGGAATGTTATTTTTAAGAAAATAAAATCAAAAAGTTTTTTTTAAATTTTATTAAAATACATAAAATGAAACGTAATAACGTCAATATAGGCGGATAAATATACGAAAAAAACATTTTCAAGGAGCTTTTAAACAGAAGTAGGACACTTAGTCCGCCGTTTTTCGAGTTCAAATTTTAACCTATTTATTTAAGCTGAAATATTTTTAACATTTTTTTAAAAGTAAGCTATATGATCAATTCAGAAAAGTGATTTTGTGTATTTCCAGTAAAAGAAGCAAAGGATTGTAAACTTATAGCTTGAAGAAAAGTCAAAGGCAAATAACGTCATTTTGAGATGTTATGAAGCAGGCTAAGATATGAGGTCGTCAAAAGATTTATGGATGTTGATGAGGACAGGGTTTTGCGGTAACGCAAGGCGTGGTGTTCAATAATATCTAGCAACGGCCTCCCTCGTATCGTCAAATCCTGTTTGATATTCATTTATGCAGAGGTTTCTCTCGACGAAACGCTCAAACAACGGACGATTTAGGCAAAACACTGTTTATTTTAGTAAAAATCCATAAAGTCTGAAATATCAGAGACGTGTTTTTATGTAAGGCGAGGAAAACTTAAAACATATTGAAAATTGGCTTGTAGCTATATTCTTGTAGATCAGTGTGATATATTTGTATTTTGATACGTAAAAAATATTTTTTAATCTAAAACAATGCATAAAAAACATATCAGCAATTGAAAATCAAGGTAAAAATCGATATTGCAAACATATAAAACCTTGTGTTAGTGTATGAGTTGTTTGTATTACGCAAATATTTTATGTTGCCAATTCTTTTCTTCCAAAATGCTTTCGGGCTTTCAACTGTTCACCAATTAACTGTGTTAATGAATTTGGTTAGTTTATTTCTACATCATAGAGAAATCAAAGATAAAATTTTATCCGTGAAAACAGTGAGCAGAATTATCCAAGAATATCTTCCCCCGTATCGCCCTTTGAAGAAGTGTTTTTGTTACACGTGATTGTGAATACTTTAAGGTTTTGTTCGTACGGTGTTTCCTTTTGTATCGTAAGATGGTGTCGCTCGTCTAGTCCTTGTGTCGTTGTCGAGCCGCTAGATGGCGCGCACTCCGGGCACCGTCGCGACGACTCACCGGAAGGACGCCACGCTATCTCAGAAGGCGGGAAAACCTCGCAACCTTGTGGCCCCGGGGGTACGTTGATACTTGGAGGAAAAGTTTATCTGCTGCAAGTCGCGTTTTCAACCGACGTTTTACTTATCTACAGATATTCAATTTGCTTTCTGTACAATATGATAAAAAAAAAATATTCCACGTTAAGTATTGGTTTTCCAAATGCTATGATCTTCGTATTGTATTTTGTAAAACTGCAGATTGGAAATTTGTTGAATACTGGTGTAACATTTTTTACTTATTATCAAAGGGATGACTTTATTTTTGTATGTTTATTATTTGTGTCAGCCTACATGGAAGTATTGGTATTGAAGGTAAGATAGTATCATAGCGCATAGTAATCCAATAGATCGTGAACAAGCTATTATATTAGTAAAATAAGTATCGCGAAATACACTATGCATTTTATTAAAAGTATTAAGTATCCAGAATCGCTAAAAAATGGTAATAAATTCGTTTATAAACATATAAAACAAGACGTTTCTCATATTTTGACATGATCGTCATAATACACTCTGTGTATATGTAAATATTCAATTCATCAATTCACACTACACAAATATTGTGTAATTATCATTTTTACATGTATAAAATAAGCCTATCCAAGAGTTTATAAATGACATACATATTTTGAAATACATAAAGTTTACGTGATACACGAAAACAGTTTTGCAAAGCAAATTGAATGGCAGAGAGAAAAAATATAATATGCCGATGTTTTATCAATTAAAAGAGCTATGTAGCGATCGAGGTGTTAAATAGGATAAAATTCAATCTATCGTAGGGGAAAGATGTACTCGTATATCACAGGGTGACATGTTCTCTCGCTTTTCGATTTGTATCCGGGAAACACGTTTTGTGGAAAAGTTGCGCAGAACCTCGACCCCGCAATGAGATCGAGGCGTCGCGACGCCGGGCGTCGCTGCCGAATGACGGTTTTATTTTTTCGGTTAGGAAATTTATCGGCGGGTAATCCGAAGATTCACTCGCTGTGGGGATTACGGTGTTGCCACCTCGGTGTCGTCGCTAAACGAGATTTAATATCACCTGTACATAAAATTTCCCAAATACTTTTTCACGTTCAGTTTTTAACCAACTGCCCATTCAATAACACTTCTTCTATTAATATCCTAGAATTTTTTTTCTAACTAAACGTACGTTTTCTATTGAAATTTTCACATTTAAGTGTCAATGTCAATGAAAATTATTAATATTCCTTATACTTATTAATTATTATTAATTGCTAATTTAAGCAACAATTTATAGTGAAATAAAAACTGTTACTCAAACATTTTTCGATTACTATTTGGAGGAGAATATTTTTATCGTTTAAAAAGGAAAAGTTATTTTATTTTAGTACTCACGTATTGTAAACGGACTGCTAAATCGTGCTGAAATTTCCTTTGTTCCCATTATGTAGGCACGATCTTTACACGTTGCCTACATAACCGGCTGCAACAAACATTTTTTACGATTTTAAATTAATTGTATTTGAAAATAATAGTAACACGTTTCTGGTACTATAATTTTTAACATTTCATCTTGGATGGCAGATAAATAATCCTACTCGTAAACATAATGGATATTATGGATTTCAGTCTCATTGTTGCATAAAAATCATCATATTTTTAATATGAATTTAGATATAAGATATGAATCAACGAATAACGAACATATAGTACAATAGTGACGTATTCTTAACCCTTTGAGGAGTATCGACGTACATGTGCGTCCGTGAGGCTTGTCGCCCTTATTTTCGAAGGCATTATTTTATTTCTAATAAAATGTTATTATTTCTTTCAATATAAATACTAGATAGATCTGTCAATGATATGTGGAAAACAATACAATTACACCATACATTTTAGGGTAGAAAAAAACACGTCAACATTACGGAAAAAATGAAGAAAAAAGTTGATTTCAGCATTGAAAAATTCCCTTATGACCCAGCCCTTTCTATAATTATTATTTTTTGTAAGAAACGAAAGATTATTTATATTTCTGTCTCATAAAGTAGCCATATGGGTTCAAATTTGTTCTCAAGTGCTCATTTGATTCCGAAACGGAAGCGGCGACATGCGGTAATGTTATACATATTTTTACCAATTTTGAAAAACTTTTCAGTTTATTTTGTTTGTTATTTGGAAAGAGAAGAGCATTGTATACAAATCGGCATATTCAATTTGATCGATTCCATGATATTAGTTGAATCGATAGCAGTGAAAGATTTTAGTGCTTAAGTCGTATGTGCATTAATATTTAACTCCCTAATGAAAGGGTTAAAAGTGTTATTATTTTTGCAGTCGACTTATTCCAATAATTTTCGATAGGGAAAAGTAACTATTGTTTCAGCGAAGTAAGAAATAATTTAAAATATATTTTATAAAATGTACAAAAAATATTTGTCAACCATAGTAAAATTATACAATCCATTAATAATATTTCAATTTAAGAAAAATTTTCAACATATGATTTTAACATTGGCTTAGTCAGACGTGATATTTAAATAAACGCGAGCGTACCTAATGGTCGCTTGCAGCATTTAACTTTCCTTACTGAATAGATATTCTCATCGTTAAACTCATGTTCACCCGATACGTGCTACGAATATTCAATACTCGTTTACCGTACACCTTGCGCGATCTGTTCCGATTCTCATTTGACGACAACACTGAAATAGCCGATCGTAGATTTCCAAAAAACCCAATATCGGTTTTCCTCGAAATAAAGTTTTGGTCACTTATCTTACTTTCCTTCAATAGACAAAGCCAACGATATTTCTGAAATCTGGACAGGATTACAGTTCGCCACTTCGGCAAAAGTGAAATCCTCCGTAATTGAAATAAAAATACCCCAAGAGACTTTAGCACATTTTCTATTCGTATGAAAAATGAAGGTCGTGTGGTATCCAATACGATTTATAAATATTGCCTCAATTGACTGGATGATATTTTTTCGTTAACTATCCCCAAAGAAACATAGCAAGTGAATATAATGACTCTACCTACAGCTGTGTAATAATGTTTGATTTTCCTTTAGTAAAATCTTTTTCTATTTTTATAATACGCTTAGTTCAATCATTTGTATAAAAAGACATTAATTTAAAATACTATTTCAATGAAATTTGGCATCATCTCAATGTGAAAATCATTTATGTTTACTATAAAAATAATAATTTTACAACCCTAATTAAAATAATAAAACCATTAGTGTTATGATAAAAAAATATGATGTAATAGAAAAATAATGTGGTGTTCTTCTATATTATCATGCTAATTTTAAAATGTTTATTTTGTCCTAGTGTAATGTAAAATTTTACAGGTATTGGTTGGAGAAAAAGTGGTGCGAATAAAGTGACATCTGAGTTACGCAGAATGTATTCCGAAAATGTTGGCGAGGTTTTGTTAAATATCGGCCGTGTGCCATATATATGTTTCAGGGGTGACCATTCTGCTGTCCCTCACGGTGTTCCTCAACTTGGTGGCGGAGACGTTGCCGCAGGTGTCAGACGCTATCCCCCTGTTAGGTACACCCCTACCAAACATTCACAACAATTACCAATAACCATCCACCCCCAGAATTTCCTGTCATTATTCTGTCTAAACATTGCTGTTGTGTGTCGGTCACTTTCATTTTGATTCGTTCACATAAAGTTGTATGCTGTGTTTAATTCGTGGGTTTGTTTTTTTATGATCACAAATACCTTCAAATTATTAAATTTTCTCAAAATTTATGAAACTAAAAATAAATTAACCGCTTACGAATGCTTAAAAAGACTATGGGACTATAAATAATATAAAATATACAAACTAAATTGTACCATAATTAGTAAAAACAATTCAAATCAATATAAAATTTCTATATATCATTGAGTAGATATATTTTTCAAATAATTTGATGGATATTTTGTGATTATAAAATAAATAACCCCCAAGTTTGTATGTTTTGTTTTTATTTCATACGTCATATCAAAATTGTTTAATTTTAAATATTAAACAATTTTGATA
>JAGVSQ010013590.1:0-11026 GCA_022683975.1 Rhyacophila evoluta
GGTGATATTTAACGAGATCGCCTCGGATATTGATATCTTCCACCTAGGTGAGAGCGAGTTTAGACGGATGCTATTATATACATTATCAGAAAAGGATCTATCTTACTTACTTGGTAGATACTCCTTCTGTATATATATATTCGTTGTAATTCTTTCTTTTTTTAAATATTTAAATATTTTTTTTGACATTTTTTGTCATAACTGTATGTGGATTGTGTTGTTAACGTATTAAACTTGTAGTTTGTAATTTACAACATGTAATAAATACATCCTAAAGTACCCACATAATTTAATAGATATAAATTTCAAACTTTGTGTAGATCACTCATTAAGAGCAATAGCGTTATAATTTGAAAATTATTGTCAATCTTCACATATTAATATGGATGGATCGACTGAACATGCATTTCTCAATGATTTTTTCTTCAATTTCGCATTACACTATTTCTTAATAGTAAGTAGTATGGTAACATTAATTTTCCAATCCACCTTCTGAACTATTTCATATTTCGAGCTATAATATTACTAGATTAAATAATTAACGTGATAGCAGCTAGAATATTAAACACTTTATCATTTAAATACAAAAGAGGACTAAAGATGTGCTGGACAAGGAAGAAAAAATTGCAAACTAGATTAGTATTTTTTTATAAAACTTTAAAAAAATGCTTCTATAGGCATAACATAATCTGTATGTAAACACCAAAAGTAAAGTAACTATTTAATGTTAATATAAATGATAATGTATATTGATTTTATTTTCTTAATGTTCATGATTTTAGTGTAAACTACATATTAATAAGATACGTTTAGTGTTATATATTTCTTTAATTTTGACAGTTTTTTTTTTGTGTATATAATAAATAATAATATAATATGAGGCCTATAGTACATCTAAAAAGGGTGAGAGAAAGATATAATCATCGAGGAAAACAAATACAAATGGTATTCCCTGCGGAGTTTGGGCAACGAAAGAGTGAACGTGGAGGCATATAAAATAATGGGCCCTCTGAGAAAAGAATGCGTGTCGACGTTATTAATTCATCCAGCTCTAATTTCAGTTTACACGGGAATTATTATAAGTGAAGGTAAACAAAATTTAACGAAAGTAATGTATTAACGTAGCATTGTAAATATATTTAAAGTTGGAAATTAAGCGTGGAAAGTGAAGTTGATTTTGGAAATAAATAATGTATGTCAAATAAGTTTACATTGACTTGGTTGAACTTTTCACAACGATTGTATAATATATATAACTCATATTTTTTTCAATTTATGGGTTTTTTTTTATTTTTTCTGTGAATATTATCACTCAAAAATGGAGTATATGAATCTCCGCATGATCAAGCTTGCAGTCCTGCGTGTTTAATTTTTTGTAAACCCTGAAGATGTGGAATTCGTAATCTCCTGCTCCAAAGTCTGCACACTAACTTCCTTATTACTGGAGAAACGATACTTCGTTTGTGTATTCCTGATAACGATCACAAATCCTATCACACCATCACAAACGGTCGAAATAGCATACGGCGAGAGTAATTATAATAATTATTCAATTATTTTCTCGCTTGCTTCTATCGCGGCGTTATGCCAAATTTTTAGTTTTACATGCAGCCTTTCTTCCTTTCGCACATTTTTGATACGCACATAGATTTTTTTCGATAATTTAAAACTTGTTCGCTTTCATTTTCTTAGTTTGCATAATGACTGGAAAATAATATTAAATAGAGATACTAGCACGATGTTACAAACAAGTAATGGCCGTTTCAATATATTTTAAATGAAGTATTCCTTACACGATATTAAATTTACTGAAGAATCACCTGATGCAGATAAAGATGCTGCAAAAGAATTTATTCCCTACTGTCTAAAATTATTCTAGACATCTTAGCCAAATATTAAATAAGACGGGTTTATTTCGGAAAAAGTACCTAATCATACATTCTTATCGAGCCATAGACCAGACAGAGACAAATTTATAGTGGAAACACACGAAAGCACTTAAACATGCCTCGTTAATATCATTATGGCTTCATTCATAGATATTATGAGTTCATTCATAGACATTATGATAAATAAATTAATATATTATTGATTAATACATATTTTTAGTAAAATCTTTTAGTTTATTTTTTTACATCCTTCTACTTTCGAACATTCAACATTCGAACGCAGTTTCAGGAACCAATTATGTGCGTAAGTCAAAGTGACACTGTCTAAAATCGTGTTTCTATTTTCGAAAAAATGTTTCAAATTAAGAATAGTGGGTCAAAAAAATTATTAAAAATCTATTTATGCTATAGTCTAGTATTTATCATCACTATTTACCTTTTTCTTTATAACCCGTAAAGATATTCATTATTTTAGCAAAAAGGTTAAAAATTAAATGTCTTTCTATAAAAAAATTATGTTGTCTTTTTTTATTTCTATAGGCAATATAATACATATAGAATAAATTAATATATTATAAAATCACATGTAGAATAGCATCCCTATATTGCATAAGTAACTGCAATCCTTTACGTGGTACGAAAGCAATACGAATTGTTTAGTTTCAACAGCAAATGCTTCTGTTACTTGCATTTCCTACATCCCTGCCGTTAATTTTCCAACGATTTCAGACAAGAATACGAAATGCTGTTCGTTACAGTGAACAAACGAACCAGCCAACTGCCAGTAAGTTTGGTAGGGGTAGGTGCAATCTGCAAGCTATTCTACCTGCGGGAGATTTCTATCGTGTAAGCGTTTCGTTTAACATTTAACCCCCTTGATTTGTGTTCCCATTATGTAAACCTGCCCACCTAGCCACACCGACAAACCACCCTTAAACAATACAGATCTGGATAATTTGCGTTAAATTATTGCCTACTTATTTTTTTAAATATGCAATTTATTTAAGCAAATACACAGTCAAACTGGTCTTTAGATTAAGAATATGAAGTCATTTTTAATAATCAATCTAAAATATTTTTTATAAAAAATTTGAATCTTCTACCAAAAGACGGAAACCTTTTTTTTCGATAATAGCAATGCATGCAACTTAATACAAATTTAATGTATAAGATGTAAGCTGCAAATACCATAATATTATCTAAATTCAACATTTAAGTTTGAAAAATGGAGGGACTGTGAAATTTTCAATAATTTTCTATTCACATCAATTTCATTGGTTTTTCTTTTAAAATATATTAAATTAATACGTGATTGGATAATCAAACATCTGTTTTGGTGTTAATGCACTTCAAGGTTCTGTCAATTTAATATTTTAACTTTGACCCAAAATCATGAAATACAACTTTTTATGCCTCCTGTAAAATTTATTCTGTGTAGGTGACGTCTTTTTTCCTTTCTACAGTCGATATAGCATATTTTTTTTGAAATGCTAACATTGAATTAGCACCTAACTAGAACTTGTAAAACATATATCGAGTATGAAAACAGATGCGTTGAATACTGGGATCAAAGTGGCTTAACTTCGTGATGTATTCAGAGATAAAGAAGTGATTTCGTCAAAAGGTCACCCAGTACGACACAAACGTTATAAATTAGTAAATTTTTTCAATAATTGATTCGTAACAAGCATCAAATTTATCAACATTTTATAGAAGTATACTATTTTCAATTTGTTAAGATTAGCTTAACTTATTTAACGTCTATTAAAATAGAATAAATGTAGTCAGGATTGAAATTCCTTAAAACCGAATGTCTGTTTTTTTTTAAGCAAGTATTTTCTAAGTTACTTACTCATTTTTCTAAATATTTTTAAATCAAAAAATGAAATAAACGATGTAACTCATTATAGTGTAGTTTATATTGGATATGAGTACACCAGTGTGTTCGTAGATTAGTGCCAGGTATTATTTTTTAAAAGAATCACACGATGAATACGTTCGTAAATTTTTATCAAATAGTCATTTGTATAAAGCTTGGAAAGCACTAATATCCAGATAGTCGACTGGGCATATGTACATGTAAGCGAGGACATAGTTCTGTAAGCAATTCTCATCTGCAAGCATTCTGGGCATACGCCTGCGACGCTAACTTCTAAATTCTCAGCGGTCGCGAGTAAATCTCTTTCAACCACCCCAACTAACCCTAGCTCAGAGGTTGTGGACCATGTTTGATTAAATAAAACAATGTATTACTTTATTTCCTTTTATCCATATCATTATTACCATCACCCAATATCATCTTACTGTTGAATAAAAGCCTATTGAAGAACATTAAATACTTTTCAACTCTTAGAGTATCACAGCCAGATGTTTCTAATATTTTTTTAGTAACAAGCTTTTGAACTAATTTATGAGAATGATCGCTGACTGTAATGCCTATTCATACCAAGCAAAGCTTTATACTAACGAAGTAAATTTTTACAGCTTTGATACAATTAAAAGTATTAACGTTGAGCTGTGTGTACAATGCACGAACGATACGAATTTTATATCCTCAAATATTTTTAAAAACTATCACGTTATATATATATCCGCAATTGGTTCATAAGATTATTTGAAACCATTTTAAAAAATATTTTGTATGAAATTATTCACTATCTTAGTTGTAAAGTAGTTCCAGATCGACATTCTCCAACTGTCTTAGTCCACAGTGGTCACTTGTATATTTAATTGTATAAAAAAGAAAACTATACTTGTCAACAACTTAACTTAGTCGGAAAATTGGTCTACTTGTTTAGAAAATTGTGGTGTATTGTAGATTTAAAATACTGTCGATTACTGATTTACGAAAGAAAGCACTTCGTTTTATCCTAAAAAAATATGAAGGAAAACCATCCAAAGAGGTGCAGAAACGACAAAATAAATCTACCTAAGAAGGATAGCCTTAAGTAGAAATTATTAGAAGACAGTTGTGAAGTTATTCATGAATCTGGAGAATTTTGAAAAAATCAACTTAACTTGGAATGATTTTAAATTTATTTTTCCATTGTCATGTTGATCATTTTCGTGAACCTAGTTTAACGCTTTTTTAAATACTTGTTTATTTAAAATTATACAGAATTAAAAATGATGTGGATTAATGTAACGACAAGTGTTACGACTTTTAACGTTGTTAAATTAAAAACAAAAATATTCCATAACATTTAACGGTTCTTCAGTGTTTTCCTCGAGTATCTCGAAATCATGAGCTGGGAGGGTTCCACTATCCCCATACCCTCTCTAGTTTCACACACACGTCTGTAAAAGTACACTCACAAATGCTCGCACACATTCGTGAACACTGGCGAGCAAACTCCCCTCTCCTACAGGGGGACTGCTGATTTATTGCCAGTTTCCCTTTCCCCCTCATAACACCCGCTTGGTCCGAGTACGGCTGGCTCGCTGATTTCAACTTTCAACTTAAATAAAGAGATTTTATGATATAGTTTAAATATATATATTACTATCTAAATGAAAGCCCAAAACATATAACTAATCATTTTGAATCGTATTATTCGATTACACAAATTTATTGTTACTTAAACTACTGTAGAGCGTAGCCCTAGTTCTTTATTCCTCAGGCATCTGAATATTAAATAGCACAACAGATTTTGTATTACATTTCAATATGCAGTCTTAAATTTATTTATTTATTGAAGACTTGATTTAAACATAACCAAGTCCAGCTCCGCTTCAAATATGGAGCACATTGATAGCTGCGCTGCAATGTAAAAAAATATCTTTACATACCTTACTTATCATATTTTATACTCGAAAGCCAGCACCGTAGATTTTAGGGACAGTAAAGGCAAAAGTTAATTTACATTGTAATATAAAAAAATGAGTTTTATTTCGTAAAAAATCATGGAGATTTTTTCAGCGAAACATACTGAAACATTGACCAAAATTTAATAAAACCATAATCAATATACATTTGAAAACATTTGTTTTATTATAATTTAATCCGCACTATGAGTATATTGCCATGTAAATTCGTAAGATACTTGATTATTTTTATATTGAAATTATAAATTCTTATTTATTATTTACATTTGTATGTGATATAAGTTTATGTCTCAATTTAAGCTCACAGCTGACAATGATGTGCCGGAGTAGTGAGGTGCGAATTGCTGGAAAATGACAAAGTATCCTTCATGATTTGTGAATCTACGTAACTATATTTCCCTCGCCGCCCATTCTGTCCGCCTACTTGACGTCTCGCAAACCCTCGCCGCCCTATGCCACCCCAAACCATCCTCCCGTTCACCCAGAACTTACAAATAATGTGATTTCGTAGCAACTTTAAACATTCTCTTTTTTTATTTCATTTCAACATTTAGTGGTTTTATTGTATGGTAACATATTAGACTTTATTATGAAGTAAAAAACTAAACTAAATAGCAATGAAAGTCACTATTCTCATTAATAGTTTTATAAATATTCCACGTAGCGTAACATGAAAGAGGCATAGAACTAATTTGGATTCATGATAATTTGTTCTGTCTCTATTTGTATAATACGAAGCTTCATATCCAATACAATACTGAAAACATGCTATCATTTTTCCTTGACATCATTTGTTTTTCGTTAGAACCATGTTTTTACTATTTTCAAAATTCTATATTAAACCGAAATAACTTTTTTTCCTATGTTATAACAGTGTATGTAATTATACCAAATATATCCTACGAATATTAACCAAATGTCTTCCAGGATGCTGAAATTCTACTAACTCAAAGAAGATATGGATATATTTATCGAGGTTCTCTTTTTTTATGAACTACTGTTTTAGCATTTGCATTTAACCATAAAATAGTGCTTGGTTCGTTTTGTAATACTACAGTTCCTCACAAATTCAAATCACCCTATCAATAATATTCGAAACAAGTGAATTATATTTTTTACCACGTCCGTTTCGAAAGTGAAACATACGAACATCGACACCACGAAGAATTTCACTTAAAATTTATTAAAAGACTTACCTTATAAAAAAAATTCACGAGAGTTAATTGTCAACCAATTGTTCTAGTCCAAGCGTTGGCAAATTTTGTTGGCTGTGTGTCAAAACCAACCACTATATGACTCATAAAAAGACGTTTCGGGTCAAGGATATTGATATTTTAAAACGGTTTTTTATTTCCGTGACATTCTCGTCAAATAAATTAAATCGCTTCTCAATATCAGAGCTTCGGGATACGCCTGAATAAGATCAGATGTAAAGACGGGGCGGGTGGATGGTAAATCCATCAGGTGAGTCTTTTAGTGAATAATACGATACATTTTATTGACAAAATAATAATTACATGCATTTCAATGATGAACATAAAAATTCCAAATTATGATTCTAATCGTTTTAAAAAAAGACATAATTTTAAAATTTTAATTCTTAGTTTATGATTTTGTTATATTATGCTTTATTTCAAGGGGGTCTTTTGAATTTATCAAATGGGCCACTTGGTGACCTGTGCATCACAAGTTGCCGACAATGAAAACATTACACAGACAAAATCAAAACATTACACAGATACAACGTTGAAGTGCACGAAGAAACTAGTGTTACATTTACTAACAATATTTTTTTCCTGCCAAAAACAAACCATCATTTTTTCATACTTAACAGCTAAATTTAGACATTAATTAGGTGTTTTCAGCTTATATTCTTCCGTTAGAACGTGTATTGAGTTGTATACATTGTGTTACAAATCCTATGTTTAAATTTTAAGGGTTACGTTCTTTTTCATTTTCATAGTCCACATGTATTGATAAATACATAAACATACGCTAATAGTAAAAATAATCCTTTTAAAGGCTGATAGAATTGTAATTTGTTCCATTCGATTCTTCTCTCGTAACTAGTGCAATAATGTACATGGTTTGGCATTCCGCACCATGATCATTAACGCTGAACATATTTCAGCATTTTGCGAGCGGCAGTAATTTTGCTCGGGAATGATGCCGCTGGGGTGGGCCACGGGGGCGGCGGAGGCCTCTACGTGCGCTGGCCTTCGCCGGCAGGTTTTCCCTAATCAATCACCCGCCCGCTGCAGACCACCGACGATGGGACGCACTCATAAAATGCACACAAAACTCACGTTTCTGCCTAAGCGCCGACGCGAGCTTGACTATACGTGCAGGCTGTTTCTCGTAAAATATGTATTTCGATTGGAAATATATAACTGTAAGAATTACAACTGTATGTGAATCATCGTTTTTCGCTCCGAAAGTGGAGCATTAACGCATGAAGGTGGCCATTCTAAATACAGACTACGGGTATAGGTCTTTTTATGATAAATACTCATTTGAACACATTTTTAACAAGAATTGGTTGCCAGTCTATCGTTTATTGGTATTTAATAGCGGCATTTTTTTTACTACACAGGACTAGATATTTTTACATCCTCGGTGGGTGAGTTGTAGATGCTTGCATTTATATCCCGTAGATTACAGGTTTTGCAAGGATTTTTTAAAAAACATTAAATTGAAGACTATGCTCAATATATACTAATCAATTATGTAGATAACCGATTCTTATGAAAATCTATATGCTGTATTTCTCTAACGGATATCTCTACATTGTGGAGATGCGATAATAATACAGAATTAAAAAAAAAAATTCTGACAGATGAAGCCGGCCCTGTGAAAAATAATGTAGATTTTCATCGTAAAAATGTCCATGTTGTAAAAAATTAAATTTTCTTCAACCGTCTCTAATATCATTTAAAATTTTCTGTTTCAGCAAAAAAAAATCGAAAGAGTTCAGGGAGATAAAAAAAAAATTCTCATTATATTTTTACGCGTTAAATTTTGATAAACTCACTACTTATGACCCTATTATATTTTGTATCGGTAAAGTTGTGATTGATATTAAAACCTTTGAAGGATGTTTTAATGTTAATAATTCGGATATCATATTAGAGGGTAACTTTAATATTACACGTGTAAATAATTAAAATATAAAATATTTCTGACGTAAGTTTTTTTTTGAATCATGTTCGTCCTGAAAGTGGAGCATATGGATATACACAGTGTGAAGATGTCCGCTCCGAAAGTGGAGTAATGTATAATATATAGATATCCACAAAGTGAAGACTGACTTGTCGTGACAGATTAATTTTCACAGGAATTGGCTGTCAGAGAATTGTTAACGCAATGAGCAAAAAATAAACCCAAACATACTAATAATAATGCTTCTTCTTGAATTTACTTCATAATTAAACATATTATATGTCTTTCAAAGTATCCAAAGCTTGATTGTATAATATATTGCTTCTCCCTGTAACAAGATATTCATTATTTTTGGTATAATTGTAAACACGTGCTACACACGTGCTAATTGAGAATTGTAAAGAAAACACAGTGTAATGTAGTGTGTATATGATTAGTTGTTGGAAATTTTGCTAGAATAATTCTTTACTATTACGACTTGATAATCACAATTTTCGGCATTTCATACAAATAAGAAATTACTGATTACAAATATGGCTGAAGTAAACTTTATAATAAATGAATGCGATACGTTTAAGTTGTAATGAACAAGAATATGAAAGGCTTGAAAACTAGGTAAAAGAAAAACAAAAACCACAGAAAGCAGTAGGTTAATGAACTATAATAATATTTGCCGTGCTCATGTCCGGATTTTGGACCGAACAAAAGCGCCTGAATTTGATGGGCGCTTTTTTATAAGAAATATTAAATGATATTGCCAGTATTTTTTACGTGAAATGATACTTACGGCACGTATAAAAAATATGTTATTAATCAGTGAAAATATGTATAAAAAATGCTTCAAAAAACTTTTTGTACAGGGTACTTTTTGTCCACGGCGCGGCACTGAACACAAACAATAATTGATTGAAAGCTATACAAACAACTTGAAAAAGTTTATATATTAGTCTATCTAACATTACGACTGTAGACTTTATTATTCAGCCAAAATAGGATGCAGTCCGAAAATTTGCCAAATAAATATAAATTTAAAAACTAGAAATAAATTGGAAAATACCCATAAAGGTTGGATAGGGATGGAAAAAGCTTTTTATTTCAATCAAAGAAACTTTTTCTTTTAACTGATACGCATTCTCGCGCTTTCAGTGATGACTTATATTCAAGACTCAATTTATAAATGTCTGAAGTTATACTAGAGAAAATAAATCAAAGCTAATGATGTTTAATGACTTTAGATAAATACCGAACCCCAAAAACACATAGTGAGGAAGACGAAATATTCTTATAAAGATATATAAACAAATTTCCCAACGTGTGTTTTGTTCTAGATATTTATTTGTTCGTTGCGTTATATGTACGCATATTTTTACATATTACTCTCCACTCTCTCAGTATGAGAATAAAATGAGGTTTATATTTTGCAGCTGGGGTCTTATTCTTCCCTTGTACGAGCTTAATCCAGGGTAGGATTAAATAACACAATTTTATAAAAATCTTTCAAACCTTCTTTGCGTGCTTTTTTGTTGTGAATATATAAATATGATTTTTATCTCGTTTATTTAGCTATCGTTTCTTTTGTTGGCTTGCATAAAGTCGTACGACAAGTTTTAATACAAATTAAAAACCATTAAATATATCACCAGTGAAAATTTTTACTTTAGATAATAATGTCGGATTGGAATGTTGAGGGTTTATAATATATAACATACTATTTTGTTTGTATAATAATATAAAATAACTTTGATCAAATAAATTATATATCAATGAAATAATTTATATAAATTTATATAAATTAAGTAGATTGGCAGTGCGCTTAATTTTCTTAAATAGGTCTCATATGAAAATCTAAAGTAAGGAGTTATTGTTGACCGAATTCGGTAAGCAAACGCGCTTCAGAGCTGGTGATTGTGGATTAAAGTCACGTAACGTCATATTTATGTTAATTAAAAATCAAAGATTCCAAACTACATGCACAATGGTTAAAGTCATTAAGCTAATCATCAAATTCTCGTAAATGATTAATCTATAAAAATACTTTTCAAATGGTTCTCATTTATAGCGAGGTTGGTCGAAAAAAATGAGTTGTTTTTAAAACAAATGATGTACAGTATGAAATATTTATATTTGAATTGTTTGAATCAGTTTGATTATTA
>JAGVSQ010013591.1:0-11024 GCA_022683975.1 Rhyacophila evoluta
TGAAAGCAGTTGGATAAAGCCATGGATAGTATCCATACACCTGCAAGTACAGATGTGGTACTTAGACATATAAAGTAACGAAAAAGTATTATAGAGCTTTAAGGAGTAGCACCAGCTATTTGCAAAATACTTTGCTTATAATAAAACTAAGTATTGTATTTTTGTATTTCTATTGCAATAATTTGCATTGGGATACAATTTTCTGTTGTGATTAAAATAAATATTTTAAGGATTGAATTGAATTTTTTATTATCTGATATCTAATACATTTTAAAATGACTAATATCTTCCAAGATGAAAGCAATAAATTTATAAATTGACTAGTCAATAAAGAAACTAAATGATTTTCATAAATTGTCATTTTAGACACAGGATAACCATGTTTAATATAATACATACTTTAATACTATTTTAGTTGTGAAATATTCATTTTATAAGTGGTTGATTGAGTGGTAATGCACTTCGGTGCGTGATAGTACGGATTCAAGCTTAATAGATGAATGTGGAAAAATAAAGACACTAAGCTGGATGTCCGATGCGTTCAAAAATTAACCTGCTGAACATTTCCGATTAAAATAATTCATCTATTTAACTCATAAATTGCAGTTTCCGAGGATGATATGATAAACAATAGATAATACCTTAAAGCTATAACCGTTAATCATAAAATAAAGATGTTAAATAAGTAAACCGAAACTGTTAGAAGAATTGCTCATTTAAAAAAAAATACATTTGATTTTATGATAAAATCGCAAAAATTAACAGCGTGTGAAAACAAATCAATTAATATAAAAACACGTAATACTCATCGCATCTAGCGCAAGGACATTTCGTCAACGCATGTGAGATTCTTTTTATTTATCTTTCACTCATAGGAAATGTTGTTTTTACGTATTATTAAAACACGTTTTTACATATTTCGAGAGGAAACATGATTTAAAACATCGTGCTCAAGATATTTATGAAGTTTTTTTTTCCATTTTTTATGAATTTCAAATTTATACGCAAGACATATACTTTATAAAATATTAAAGACTAATATTATTGTTTTCCCGGCAGCTAGAAGTCAGCGTGCGCGCCTAGCAATCCGGCAATGTGGGCTTAATCATTCCGCCGGATTTTAAAATTTCCGAAAATTCATTTTTATGTCAAGCGGACATATTATTTATTGAAATTTTATTGAATACATGCAAGAATTGATGCCCATTGGGTTAAGCAATTGTCTGACGAAGAATTTCCCTAAAAATTACATTGAGGAAATACGTATAATCCACTTTCGGAGAGGATATCTTTACACTGTGTCGATGCATATGATTCACTTTGGGAACGAACATGCTATAAAAAAATATTACAAATGGTGTGTCAACCTAGACAAAACTTTTTTGACAAAACTGAAATATTGTTCGGTCATTATAAAATTTAGTTCTACCAAATTTATCAATCAACGAATGATATACAGTAATTATCATCTTATATGTTTCAGATAGCCGATAGGTAAGCGTACGGGCCTCGCATTCGAGGATGACGAGTTCGATTCCTGCATCTCTGCTAGGTTGGAAAAAAACTACATGACTGGATGCTTATTAGGTTGAACAATTATCTGACAGCCAATTCTTTTTAAAATAATCAGCCATGACGATTCTTCACACTTTTTGAGTGGACACTTAAAAAAATCATTATTTAGCTGTAACAATGTAAATAATATTTATACTTTGAAAGCCAGGCGAAGCATATGACTATTACGTTTGTGTTAAATGAATAATTTGAAAATTTAAATGAAAATAGTACAAGTGAAAAATATATTTACTAGGATAAATTTTGTGAAATATTTATATTAAAGTAAGTATTCAAAATAAAAGCAGTCGATTTGGAATCGATATATATTTTCTTAAATCTGTATCATTATAGAATATATAAAATCAAACAGTAAACATATATACTGATGAATTTGGTTTATGTTATCGTATATCGATATATAAAAATTGATATTTTACTTATACGTTGACTGTACACTCTTCGTGTAATCTTCTGTTTTTATTTCCTGAATTATTTCCCTCATGAAACAGCTATTTTAGATAATAGACTCACTTTTAGTAGTTTTGATCAATTTATTGTGGAGACGACTGAGTAGTTGGCTGCCGATTTAATTGTTAATATGTAATACTTAATTGAATATGATGGCATTTTGAATGGTACATTAAAAAAACATCCACGTAAGATATTATCACAAAATAATCACTCATATTAATCTCCGCATTAAATATGTCAAGAAACGTTTTAAATAATTACATTATTAAATAACTGACATCGCATAAATCAACATGTCTGTTTTAAAATATTAATTGCGAACAAGTATAACAAACGCTGCGATGCCGGCGTACCGCGCACGCCTCATCGGGAACTCTTCCTGGTAAAATTATTCAACAAATCGTGACAGGAGTCATGCGCGGAAAGCTAATTTAAATATGACTATTATTATTATCATTATCATAATATGTGTTTTGCAGTATATTAATATTTATAGCGTCATCTTAAGAATTTAGCATCACTTTCTATGTAGGATTCGGAGTTTATCTATCAGGCGTTCTAAACCAGACTATATTCAAATACATACTTGAATAGTTTTGTCCAATTTTTATATATTCGATGATATTAATAATAAATAAATGCGTATTTTTTATAATACTGTTAATAATTAGTTTGATACCTGATAATTACCTGATAGTGTCTCATAAGGTTCAATAAATGTATAAAATATAGAAAATACCTCACATTATAAACTTCGTAATTATCATTTTGAAAGCTATTTTCGACAGGATATAAAAAAAATATCGTTATTTTTGTTATCTTTTTCAATCACACAATTACGCTTATTATCATTATGAGTAGTGATAACCGAAATAGCTATCAACGAAACTACACCGTAAAAGTATAATTGAATATAACCAGTCAGCCGTTCTGTAATTGGTTTCTAACATTGTGCTATGATTTTTTATTCAACATTTTTTTATTACCAATAACACAAGAGAATTTTATTACATATGTAAATTTTTTTAATTGATATTTCACACATTCAATATAAGATTTTAAAAATAAGTTACTAATTATAAATATATCGTCGTATTACTGGCAAAAGACGTTAAAGTGAAAAGGTGAATTTTGAAATAATCGAGTTGTAATGTCTGAGTCTCTCTGTTAAATAGATTTTACGACAATTTCTTAACATATAATCATTATACCTTAAGAAATTGTCGTAAAATCTATTTAACAGAGAGCCTCGAACAATAAAACTTGACTATTTCAAAACTCACTTTTTTACTTTAACGTCTTTTGCCAGTAATACGACGATATACAATTTATTATTTTTACGATATATATCAATTAATGAAAAAATAAATATTTTTTTTCATATTTACACTAAAGATTAAAAATTAAATTCGGCTTCTTGGCATGATCAATATTAATTCAATAATGATATTATTATTTATATTGTGTTTGTGTTTTTTTCTAGAATGCAATTATGCCATACTACAAAATATATTTATTAGAAGACTATTGCCGTGAAACGAAATGATAATTAAAAATGGTTAGAATTCAATAACTAATTGTGATAGAATGAAAGTACATACTTTACTACAAAATGAAAAAATTCACGCTTCTAAAGTCACAATTTATTTCAACTAATTCGTAAATACATTATATTAATAATATCACAAGGAAGCGATTTGTGCGTGGATACTCGTAAATGTGAATATACTATAATATGCTGTTTTGCGGGGTATTTCTTTGGTTGACAATTGCTATCATAATATATAGTTTGTGTTAATAACAATGTTCAGGATCTGTAATTTAAATTAGGACACCACTTTCACGCTTTGAATGGAAAAACATTTTTCACCTTTCAAAATGCATTTTAATAATGAACGTCTCAAAGGAACATTCTAAGATGAAAGCATCCTTTACAACACAAGTAAATTTTTGCATCTATAATAATGTATTATGTTATTGAGGGGTGGTAAACATTTTTGTTTTGGCACACTATTTTTTTTAAATAAAATAAAATGCTTATTTCAAAATGTCAATTTTAATCTTATGTGGTATTATTTAAAATATTTTGTTGCACATATTTGGAAAATGATATCTGCGTATTATAAACATCAAAATGAAATTTTTGACTCTAAATTGATAAATTGTCTTAATATTTATTATTATCATGCAATACAACAATAAATATATATTTGAAGAGTAACTAAAATGCATTTTTTAAGGGAAGCTACGCACGCTCACAAAAACGCGCAAGTATGCACGAATGATCATAAAAATACGGAGACTATATGCTAAAAAAATTACAATACTATAGCGTAGTCGGTAGCGTGCGCGCCTAGCGATCCGGGGAATGCGGGCTCGATTCCCCATCTGTCGGATTTTGAAAATCTTAAGATGCAGGGCTGGATGCCCATTGGGTTGAGCAATTGTCTGGCAAACACTTCTCGTGAAAAATAATCTGCCAAGACGTCTTCACATTGCGGAGATCCATATACTTCTCTTTCGGAGTGTATATCTTCACACTATGTAGATCCATATGCTCTATGTTGGGAGCGAATATTGTATATAATAATATAATAATAATTACAAACATCACAATGAAAGCGATGAAGTAAAAAAAGAATTTGAATTCAGTGCAGACTTGAGTCTCTCTAACGTTTGTTAGAATTACTAATTATCGATTGAATAAGTTTACCTCTATTTTCATATCGTTTAATATTTTACAACATTTTTAAAATACAAACCACTGTTTTAATTTCGTTTTGAAATATAATATTTTAAAACCCACTTATTTTAGACATCTCTAAAGTAAGTTTTCGACATCTTGTGTAACGATTATCTGAGCTGTACTACTAACATAATATCATCATGTTTGGTAATAAATATATAAATGAAATAGTTTAGGATCTTGTGCCTTGTATATTTTGTGGAAATTTAGGTGGAAGTCCTTTTTCCAGGTCGCAAATCTCACAGGCTATCTCTTTTCAATTTTAAAAGCTAAATTTAGACACTATTTCGGTATTTCAAACTTACATCCTTTTGATAGAACGTGTTTTAAGTTGTAACATGATGATTATCAAATAAAATGTATTTTGAAAAATTGAGATTTACGTCCTTTTTCTTTTCAACGGTCGATATACGTGCTCCGTATTTGAAGCAGACATCACAAAAAAAGTTTATGTGAGTTATGTTACGTTAGGTTGGGTGATTTTTATTCAATGACTTTTCATTTTTACTGTTTTATATTCGTATTAGAAATGCTATATAAAAGGATTTGGAACATTAGTTTATTTTCTGGGGTAATGTCTATGGAAGTAATTGTATTTCATTTATTTTATGTGTTGCATACAATGTTTATTTTATCCTAAACTTATTATTCATATCTTTAAAAAATTGCCATTTTAGTTCGGAAATAAATCAAAATTACCCAAAAGTGTAAACATATTTCTATAACAAATTAATTCAACGGACACCTAAATGTTGTTAGGCAAATATGTGTGATTTTACTCTTTACTGGGCTATTTCCACTTCATTTTTCAGATTTTAATTATTCCGTCTAACGCCTTGTGATACACTCTTTATTTTATTCGCATCATTGTGGTGCTCCATCATGATAAAAATGTAAAACTGAGAAACCGAATAAAAATAATACACGCTAAGCAAAAGATGATTGCGTAAATTCATATTCAAAAGAAAACTGACGACGAAAATACGATATAAGTGAAAGATGAAAATATATACTTAAAATTTGTATATTTTTAATATTAAGCTCTAACCGAGCAATGGGGTAAATATTATAAATCAATATTGAACTTAATAAAATTATTACATGGACATATTTAATCGTATTACATGTGATTAAAACTATAATAATCTATTGTACAAATTATTGTGTATCATATTAAAAAAAAAATTGTTTAGTTTTTACTCGTTTGCCGTTGGTAATTCATCACTGGTTTTATTACATTTCGCCAAGGTGTTGGTGGAGGTAATCCGTATACTTTTATAGTAAGATTTATTTTGCGCGTGTATTGACGCGATGACGCGAACTTATCTAGAGCAAGTCGTGAGTGGACACCGTGCTTAATCTATAATCACGATCGGAGACTGGTGTACCTACGCAACACTTTGGTATTGTGTATGCAAGTCCGCGCATCTTGTGATGCAACCTTAAGAATTTGCTCAGCTATTCGCACTTCAGTGGCATCTCTGCGTCTACCTGTAAGCTGTAACATAATATATTTGATAATTTATTCATTTATTTTATACATGTTGTAACATTACAAATTACAAGTTCAATACATTTACAACACGATATACATATGATTATAATAAGAATATTAAAAAAACATTGAAAGAGAACACATAAAAATAACGACAGTGTTGTAAAAATACAGAAGGAAGGAGAAAATGTGTACCAAGTCAGTTAGACATACTCTATTCTAATGATGTATATTTATTCATCTAAACTCTTTTCACATAGTGGAAGATATCCATATCTGAGGCAATTTCGTTACACATTACCATTACTCTCCGCATTGGCATGACTACTGGCAGGATAATCCTGCATTTAGGAATGAAAAACAGCTGCATTTCTCGGTTTTCCAGGGACATGCAGACCAATATTATCCAGAGCGGCAGAGTTATCAATAAGACCACGCAAACGTCATAAAAATACGTTGTCAAATACATATTCCTTCTCAGTTTTAAGCTACAAGCATGCCCGAAACGAAGGCAATAAAGCCACGGATAGTATCCATACATCCGCAAGTAAAGAAGTCTCAGAAATTTCTTCTGAACTTTCTTCCAACATAAGGTCGTATTTAAATTGATTCAGGGCCCAAAAACCGATCCTCTCTCTAATGGGTGTTAATATATAATATAATATGAAATTAATTATTGAGTGAATAAAATTCCAGTTTGAGTCTTCATGCACTTCAAAGTTGTGCTTAGCTAATGTTTTGACTTATTAAATATTTTTTTTTATGCCTCCTGTAAAATTTCTTCAATGTGGGTTACGTTCCGTTATTTTCCATGGTCGATATTATGATATAGTCTTTTCTGAATGATTATCTATATTTTCAGCTACCGAAAGAACAAATAGATCTGCCAAATCAAGTAACGTTGAAAAAGGATCCGCAATGAACACTACGAAAGACATAGTAAATGCTAGAAATGGAATTACAGGATTTTCGTAAGAGTAAAAATCCTAGATTGTGACAGGTATTGTATTGATGTCAGACGTGTAACCATTTTAATGATGCAGTTAATAATATCTGATTCACTGAGACTGACCATTTTTGGAGACTTTGGAGGCATCTTCAATAAATTGTTTACATCATAACGCAATAAATTAAGCTCTTCGTATAGTATTGGTATAATTACTCGTGTTATTTGCAAAATTATTTAATTAGCGACATATGTACAAACACATCCTGTTCATTATTTCATGTTTTTTTTATATTTAAAGTCCAAATAAATGTCGAATATATTTCTAAATTACATTTGTGACCTAATGCAAAAAATTGTTAGATTTTGGCAGTAATTTTGTCTGGTATCAGAAAATACTTGAAAGTTTTCATTCTTTTAACCTTTTAAATGCCAAGAGGTAGTGATATAGTGGGACCTGGAAGTCCGTTAATCTGTTTGAAAAATAAAAACGTAGTAAATACATCTTTTATAATGTCGATAATTCTTGACAATATTTCGTATCTTAATATTTCACCATGATTCCAAGTGATATCATAGTGCGTTTAAAATATTAGATTATTTTAAACAGTCAAACTTGATGACATATTGAGTGTAAAAGTATAGCGTGTATACGCGTATATTTTTTATGGCCGGTTGCCATGCACGGGACAAAAATTAATTATCAATATTTTTGTACAAGCTTAAAGCTACTCAAGATCTGTATGATAATTTTGTACAAGTATTTTGATGGTATAAACGGCTTGAAAATTGATAAAATTTTGATTATGTATAATACTTTGACGAGAATTACGAGACCAAGCTGAACGGTTGGAAAAGAAAAACGAAATTATCATCAAGTTAAGGTCTTCATAGTTCTTGATGGTTCCAAAAAATCGTGGTGTCGTTGATAATCTTTCCCATGGTGGAAAAACTTATGGCTTACGCCATGATCATACCCTTCTTGTTAATGTGTTGTGAGTGACGTAAGGTTTAAATAAGATTCTTCATTGATTCTGAAATAGGTATGCCAAGCATGCAGATATAAACTTCAACATATTCTTCTTCATACTTTTTAGATTCATATGTTATACTTTAAAACACGGGCATGGTAAAAAAATAGAAATTTAATTTGGATAAACATACAAAATAAGCTCAACGAAAAGATATTTTTTTAAGATATAAAAGTCAAAGTTATTATTTGTTCGATCTTAAGCAGTTGTGTATGCAAAAATATCTTATATGAATGACCGTCGAAGCCAAGTTTTAGCAGTAGCTTTTGCAAGTACTAGAATGTTGATATATTGACAGATGGATATACATGAGAAATGAGCATGTAAAGCTGTATTTGCATCAGGCAAACGACAACGGTAACCAAGCTATTTTAATGAAGTCATCATTATTAAAAATGTGTGATAGTCGTTAATATCGGGTGACCTTAGTTTTTTTACTATATCCGCCCTAACAGTAGAGCATACGAGTCTCAATATTATGAATATAACCTCCAATATGAGTATATGAATCTAGACATTATAAATACTTACTTTGACAGATTTCTATCTCGAGAATTGTTACTAGTAAATTGTACAACATTAGAAAATCTAGACCTGCACCTTTAAATCTTTTGAAATTTGGCGTTTGAACCTACAACATCTGGCCACCGGGAACTAAATATAGTAATTACTGACAGTAATCTAAATATTAATTAGCAAAAGTAACTATAATAAGCTTATAAAAATACAGAAACAAATGCTATTTGTTTGTAGATGTATTATATATTTCATGTTGATTGTTTATCCATTCTATTATAATTATTACAAGCGTTTTACTTTCAAATACTTTTTTTATGCTTAATATTTTGAATTAGGTACAATTCAAACCACTAGTTAAACATTTTTTTTAAGAATTGTATCAATAGATATTCGGCTTGAAATACAAGGAATACCTGTATTTCAATAAGAGACACCTGTTAAAGTAATATAGAAGAAGATTGACTCTCTTGGAGTATCGCTGTTTTGTAGCGGTTAAAATAATTGTTACCAGATGGCAGAATGAACAAACTAAAGTAGAAAAGCCTATATTTTTTAATCATAATAAAACACTTTTTGTAGATTGTATGGATTTTCGCATTATATAAATGATTTTATAATTATTGATACAACATCGAAAACTTTAAGATAATCTATTAATGAAATAATAGATAAAGTAGGAGTAAAATCTTGGAATCGAAAGTTAAAACAATATATTCATTAATTTTCGTAAAAGCTCTAGTTATAAGTTGGAAAGTTCCATAATATTTTTTATTAGTTTTATGTAAAGTGTTTTTGATCCAGCGACGAATTTTCATAATCTAAAAATATAAAATATTTAAGACCATCGACTGATATTCAGACACAAATAGATAGGTAAAATTATTGATTTTATATTTAATAGTATTTAATATTTATTTCAACTGTAGAAAAAAAAGGACGTAACCCTCAGTTTTTTCAAAATAAGTTTTGTTTTGATAATCTTAATTTATACAACTTAATTAACGTTCTGTCAAAAGGATGCATGCTACAATGGCTGAATTAGTATCTAAATTTTGCTTTTAAGTTTAAAAACAGAATAGTTTGTAAAATTTGCGACCAGGAAAAAGCACTTCTACCACATCAATTTGAATGTATTTTCTTAAATAGCTGATTGAATTCATATCAAATTGGCTAAAAAAGCTACAATTTTACTCTTTATGTACTTTAAAGTTGTGTCCATTTAATCTTTTGACTTTTGTGTATAATTATTAAGCAAACGTTTTTCGTGCCTCTTGTAAAATTTGTGGTTTACGTTCTTTTTCCTTCCTAAAGTCGATTTGAAAACTGTAAGATCTATATTTAATAATATGGTTACCATGAAGATGAATCCTTGAATTTTTAACTAATATAATTTTTAAAGTTAAACGTTATTAGACAAAATAAAAATAAAAATTAATATATTGAAATAAAATCAAGTTGATATATTGTTTGTACTAACTCCTGTCAATGGGCTTTTTATTTCAAATTATTGTTTCATTATTTTTCTTTTGTTGCGAAAAAGTTACATAAATCTATAAAGTATTATTTCATAGAATTATCTGTGAACATATTTCCAAGGCCTTGATTTCGTATTCATTGACTATGATAGTCAGTTTTCTTTGTTCTACAAAAATAATGGCTAAATTGTAGTAATTATATACCTTTCGTATGTTTTTTCGATTAATTATACATGACCTTTATTTAGATTCAATTAAAACGCATATTGCAAAGAAAAACTATGTATGGTTGATTACTTAACACTGCACTAATTAAATTTATTTATTATTTTAAAATGAATTGTTTGAACATGATAAGGCATTCATGCTGACTAAGTTTCAAAAGATTGAAAAAAATAAAAGAAATACTATATCATGAATGAAAGGCAGGTTTCATTATTCCATAATTTAATCGCTAGTGGCCTAGTTGATAAACGTGCTTTGGCAGTGGGTTTCTGATTCAAAAAGGATTAAAAAATGATTTATTTTATTAAAAGGTGCAAGATTGCATTTTCAATAGTTTCAGCGATTGATAGATAATCAATAAAAAAATCTATCTGAATGAGTCTTCACAGATCCATATATTTTTCATTAAGTGTGGATGTGGAAATAAATTACTAATAGTTTTGTAATTATATAAAAATATTTAAATTCTGAATTATTTAAAACTGGTAAACTAGGTTTTATGTTCATATAGTATGTTATATGTTCGCTCACCGCCCACATATAATGTAGCCTGAAGATG
>JAGVSQ010013592.1:0-11024 GCA_022683975.1 Rhyacophila evoluta
TTATGGCGATCGTCTACGTAGAGCGCACATGTGTGCTTACGGCGATCTTCGGGTTGAATTTTAATCATTTCTAAGTACTTTATGTAAGTATCATATATAGTTTGTATTACACATGCTATTATTATGCAAATGTCATTGAAGGTAGAAAGTAAGGCGAAGTTATTTCATTTTTCTTATAAAAAGACGCCCATCGTATTCATGCGCCCTTGTACGGTGCACATTATGGGCTCTGGTACGACTCGTCTCCGCAGCCAATAAGAGATTAATTAGACAAAATAATATATCCGGTTCGGATAAAAATAGGATGAGCGCCACCTGCTTACTGGTATACGGTGGAATATCTGTTGACATAGCGATTGGCGCATTAAAAGTGTACATATACCGTTAATTGATGTTATAATGTTTACAATTTAGTGAAATTTGTTTAAATGTTACTGTGGGAAGGTTGCCAATTGAATGTAATTAAGCATAAGACGGCCAAGTCCATGAGAAAAAATCGATTAGAGTTTTAAACAAACAAACTAACATTTAGTATGAATTTTATATTATCTCCCCGGTAGCGTAGTCGGTAGCGTGCGCGCCTAGCGATCCGGGGAATGCGGGTTCGAATCCCCATCTGTGGGATTTTAAGATACCAAATAAAACAGGACTGGTTGCGGATCATTGAGTAATTATCTGACAAACAAATACCATGAAAAATATTCTGTCAAGTATTGTCTTCACATTGCTGAGATCAATAAACTCCTCTTTCGGAGTGGATATCTTTACACTGTGTAGATCCATATGGTCCATGTTGAGAGCGAACATGGCATATAAAAAAAGACAGTAATATGAAATTTCAATACATACTTAGTTAGTATACACAACATCTTTCCTGATTAGTAGATTAGTTTTGTATTTGGATTTTTGTTAATATTATATATATGCCCAAAAAACCTTGGAATTGGTTTTGCTTAGTGTATTTTTTGTTTATAAATAAAACAGTATATTGATACAAAACATTGCAACAATATAATATACAGACACAAATTTATTTGTAATTAGGTAACCTTATATTTAAGCTTCAAAGCCGAAAGCTCATTCTGGCTATGTATTTTTGATTTGGTGTCTTTGTGATATTGATCTACATTTGGATCTTTTCGAAGCAATGTACGCAATAGAATGAAAAATATATATTTGTGGCTTGGACGTTTTATACTTAATTACATGCAATTGGCAACCTTCCGACAATAACATTTAAACAAACCTCACTAAATTTTAAACATTATAACATCAACACAGCCATCTGTTTATTTGAGCGATCGATCAAAGTAATTATCATTTATTATCATTTCTACGAGGTTCACGGAATCCTCACTTTCCTAGGTCATCGAAACCTTATCGGACCATCAGATCTTGCTGCTGCATGTTGTCAAACTTTATCACTTATCATTATATCCAGATGATTTTCTATGAGGTGTATCAAAGATTTCATGGACGGATGATACATACGTGACTGCTTATCCATTGGTTATTTATTTACCGAGAGGTATGTGAAGTTTAAAGCTTTTCAATACTTTGATGAAAATTATTTAAAACGTGGTTTATAATATGTTTGTATTTATGTAAATAATTGTTTTAAATAGTATCGGCAGAATATTAAAGTGGGTGCTATGCAACACCAAAATATCACGAGAAACAAACCAACGACTATGAAATCTGATAAGTGTTAACGCCAGCATATTTGAGGTGGGTATTTCCAAAATGAACTTATTCCACTCTGCCAAAATGTAAAGGAAAAGATTTTAAACAAGTGTTTTTCGTACAAAACAACCAATTTTTATGTAAACTACTTTGGAAACATTTTTTTTACACAAAACTACT
The DNA here is from genome assembly GCA_022683975.1 of Rhyacophila evoluta. Lineage (NCBI taxonomy): Eukaryota > Metazoa > Arthropoda > Insecta > Trichoptera > Rhyacophilidae > Rhyacophila > Rhyacophila evoluta. The sequence continues at coordinate 1,864 of JAGVSQ010013592.1, forward strand.
TGTTCAAATTGGTTTCTTTTCAATTTTGACGTTGTGGAATAAGTTAACTTTGGAAATACCCCCTTCATATATGCTATAACACATAAACTGTAATTTATTTATTAAATAATCAAAAAATATTTTGTCTCACACATATGTACTCGTGTACTTACATACGCTGGCTGCCATATATTGTTTGATAGCCGTTTCCTTTTCTCGATTGGACCGGATAACATTTGTATTTGTATCACTATTGATAGCCCGCGTTTCTTCTAGAGCCATCTTAACTTAATATTATTTACTATTCGCACCTTATAAAATTGTTCTTATCTCTACAAAACGACTAAATATATTTGATTGTATTTATTTAACACACATAATTTAAAAATTGTCCAGTCACGCATGATTAGATATAATATTTAACACTTTATTATGTATGAAGTTTGATTATTAAATGTACTAAAATAGTTTCAAATGCCTTCACAGATGGTATTTGTGAATTGATTTTTCGGTAGAGAAACTATTTATTTACACACGTTCAATGCGTTTGCTATTTTCATTAAACTAAATTTGTGCGTCCGTGTTTTGTGACTTATTCGAAATGCTCGCTCAATTTACTGAAGTCATTATCACTCGCATCTTAATCAATCTTATTTAATAATATGAAGCGGTAGATAAATAAAATCTTCACGTCGGCTCCATTAATTAATAAATCTTTTTAAATTCGGCAGAGCGACGACGCCTGATAAACGGCATTGTCGTACAGTGATCACAACATTAAATTTTAATGGGCCATGTATTTATGCCTATGAACTGAATAGGTTTAAAATGTCAAAAATAGTTCGTGTTAAAAATGTGATACTCTAAAATATATTTATCTGATTTTTTCTTATCAGACTTGCATCCTCATCTTGTGAATATATTTATAATATCGAATGGCATTTACAAAATGTAAATTTATAGGTTGTTCTCATTAAGTGATGTTTTTTAGGATACAGCAGTGCGTAGCCATCTATGAAAAGATGGATCAGCTACTAGTAGCTATCTAGCCTATATATACATATATATCTATATAGCCTCTAGAGGCGCACCGATCACGTAGGAGGAGGGGGTTAGAAGTAAAAAATAAATGTAGCGTGAGAGTTATAAAAGAGAAAATATAAGGGGCGCAGGAATTTTATTTGCTTTAGTGTGATGAATATGTAGCTACGCCACTGGGATACAGTTTATTTTTAAAAGATAAAAATCTTCAAAAAACAAGAGATTTAAGTATTTTTATATTTGTTGCAATAGTGATTAGGCTACGTACCAGCTCTGAGGTTTATTGCCTTGATATTGGTCTGTTGACAAAGGTATTTTAAGCAGTGTTGATTTTTCAATTTATCGCGTTTATGTTTTTAGTTTTTATTACCAATAAGCTGAGCAGTAAAACTTGGAAAAAGAATACTTAAGTCATAAAAATATTTTCTGATTGTTAAAATATAATAGATATTAGAAATAATCGACCTTTGATTAATATGTTATCATTTATAGGTGCTTAATCTTTAGGTTAACTGGTTTCAATCTGCGATTTTTGGATTAGTTTTTTAAGACATATTTTATTGAATTTGGACGTGTGTGGTGGTTTTTATGGCGCAACAATCATGAAATTACTAATATCAGACAATGATCCCTGTTAATTATCATTACAGTTTGATTTTTACGAGAGACAATTTATGAAAAATACACCATTTTACGATAAAACTGACAATATGCATATAGTGCCTAGTATATTATTTACCAGTTAATGATTTCTAAGATTTATTCTCGGATACTATCAACATAAATTTGAGGGAGTATTTGGGTTAATGTGTGATATGATGTATACCAAATAACCAGCAGATACAAAACGTAACTGTCGACGAATGAAAATTGTTACGAAAATTAGACAAATTAATGAACAATAAATATCACCAGATGATCGGATGAAATATATAAAAATGATTTCTTATTCAATGACAACTACAGGCAATAATAAATAATATAATATAATATATAACATAATATAATAATATATACATACAAATAATCTGTCAAGACATGTTTTCACATTTTGGAGATCCAAATGCTTCACTTTCGGAGCGAACGTGGCTTAAAAAAACATACATAAAAAATTTACAGTCGTTTGAAAAACTAATTTTAATTAATTTCTCAGGCATTTTTTAACGATTCTAATGAATAGTTAAATATAAGTAATGCTTTACAATAATTCGGAATTGACTGAATGCATTTTTCTCCTCGGTAGTGTAGAGGTCATCGTGTGAACATCGCAATTCGGGGAATGCGGGCTCGATTCCCACATCTGATCAAAATCTAAAATTCAGGACTTTAGATTGGGCAATTTTCTGACAACCAATTCTCGTGAAGGCATTTCTTCACTTCACTTACACTTTCGGAGAAAATATGGCGACAGCAATGCATTTAGTTGCAATGGACTGTTTATTTATAATTATGCTTCATAATATATTATTCTGAGTTACAATAGAAAGGGTCTAACTTTTTTAAACGATATCCACTCCGAAAGGGAACCACATAGATCTCAACAATGTGAATAATCATCTCGACATATTGTTTTTCATCAGGATCGGTTGTCATCCAATCACCCAATTCAAAAAATCTCAAGCAGCCATAGATTTCATCCACCGGAATGACTATAATCAAATTTGATAAATACGTAGATATATGATTTCGGGGCGCGAGAGGGGCGACATTTTAAAGACTTGCATCATACTGAGGAAATCTTCCACACGGCCCTGGTAGCCCTAGTGATTAGGAGAAGTTTTCTGTTAATCGACTTATTTGTTTTTCAAACGTTTATTATAAGTTAGCCTTGATGTGAAGTTCATCTTCACAGTTAATATGTTTATAAGTTAGCCGCCTTGATTAGTCATCGTGAGTGACTTTGAACCGTGGGTTAATTTTATTATTACCAAGAAAATGTATCCGTCCAGTTATTCAATGAAGTTTAATTATATTTGAATTAATAGTGTAAATAAACACATTGAAGCATATACTTATATTTTATTTTGTTTTGTTATAGTCTTTATGTTATGATCCTTACACTTCAAAGTACTTATTTTCGATGTCATTCGCTTGCAATTTTGTTGTTTAATTGTTTATTAATCCTTACGTGGACGAATAAGGTGTCCAAAGTTTTACAAAACAAATAAACTATTTCTATCGATGTTTTCATATTCAAATTATTTGTAAATTTTTGTTTTTAGGTGCTTTAGCTGTCTTGGTAAATATTGAAGTACTGAGAATATGACGTCATTAGTAACATGTACTCTAACAGCAAATCCAAATAAGTGATTATCACATAGAAACAATAGTTTAAATAGCTTTTATGGAAAAAGGATTGAATTACGATATGTTATTTATTTTAATAATTTTACAATAAAAGATTCATACACAGTGCTTAATGTTCAAAAACACGTTTTTTTACTTTTATAAAAACACTTATGGGAATCTTTATTTACATCCACTTCTTTACTAATTCTTAAACATTTGAGCTTCTTCTCCTTCAATCGTCGAACTAAACACGGCCTTAAAACACGCCTGGGTAGTCCTTCATCTGTCACAACAACTAGTTTCCCTCGAAACTTGTCATTGAACGTGTCTAATTTGAGCATTGCACAGTTTTTATCGTCGATACACTGAAGAGGGACTTCAAATCCATTTTCAGCGTCAAATTTAAGAATTTTCGACTGCAATCTTACACGGTTGGCGTAACGTCAGAGTATTGTATCAGTTTGACTAGCCGCTATGGCGTTTTGAAGAATGTTTTGCTTTTTAGGAGTGAAGTTTGCTTTTTTTGGTGATTTTTTCGCTGGCATTATGGCTGGCAGCACGTCTTTCTGATCGCACTTGACGCACGTCGCTTCTCTCGACATCAGAATTGTGGAGAGTCTTGCGAGGAATCCGGACAGTCTCGCGGCCGTTCCTGAACGTAGGGGTCGGTTGTTGGTCTTGGAAGGTAGCGAAACTCCTCGCACTTTGACGGCGCGCTGCGTCAGAGCGGATGAAAGGCGGCGTATCAGGGCACATCGTGTCGCACAGGGTAAGATGTCAAGACGCGATATTACGCTGACGAGATATTCTACGAGTATGGCATCTTCCTGCAAACGATAAATTATTTGTGAAATATTTATATCTCAAAAAAAGCTACCATTGTAGCTTATGAAGAATTCTCTATATTTTATCCAAAGTTGTGTTAATTAAAAATTTTCCGAAATGGGAATTCCAATTGTTTGAAACTTGTGTGATGATCGAAAGAATCATAATGTTCTAATGTCTAAAGCTTTTAATTATCAAACAAAACAGAAGTACATATTATAATATACTCACTAATTCTAATCTAACAAGACATTCTTGAGGTCTATCCCCCCAGATGACAATAGTAGCGAGATCTTCTGCATCCAACACCGGCATTTTTAGACCTTCCAACCATTCCAAAACCAGAGCAGCTATAATTCTAAGATCTTCCTGTAACAATAGACATTCTTTTATCAAAATAATTTCTCTTCTTCTTCTTTAAAAATGTTCACACCACTTTTACTTATCTAGTTGTATTCAATGTTATTTCTTTCGTCTCCAACTCATCTTTCATTCTTATTTTATTATTCTTTCATCGAACATTTCGCTTAAACTTCATATGATGAATACATTATTTTACGCTTGTTTCTCTTAGCGGTTGATTGTCAGCCAATCGTTGAGCTTTTAATAAATATTCTTCGGTGTATTTTTACTACAGGAGCTTAAAGCGTGACCTCATCACCGAGAAATTCACAACCACCTATGCTTGCCCGTACTCCATATACTATTAAATTTCAAAGCTCTTTAAAATCTGCCAGATACTGTAAACGTTTGTTAATAAGTAATTGACAGTTACAGCTCGATCAAAAAGCAGATAAAGTCAATGGTTAGATTTGATTTATAGTGTTGTGGATTGTGGATAAATATTAAAAAAAAGAATATAATTACCTCCGTATTAATGCGATTAAATGCGGAAGAAAAACTGTTTAGGTCTGCCTGAAATTGCCTCAAATACCTCTGCCAGTCTTCAGGAAGTTGGGAATAATCTAGTAAAAGAGCCTAGAAAATTGAATATAAAATTCAGATAGAAGATTGCCAAAATACTTCAATCAATATTTACTATAAAATTCTATTAATTCAAATTCGTCGATTTTGATTATAGTGAATCATTTCATTTATGTTTATATGAGATTAAAATAATTATTGATGTGATTCTTAGAGTTCCTTCATAAGTTAGTAGAGTAATAATAGATAATTTTAATATTTATTGTTTACCTCAGCAACTTGTTCTGCAGTTGCTATATTCATATCTTTCCGGGCTGGACTACCCGCTCTACTGCCCTCTCTGCTACCCTCTTTACTGTCATCGAAGCTACCCGCTAATGATGGCGGCGGAGGAAGTGGAGACCAAGATGTGCCTTGAATGGATTCCAAGACGTTATCTTGAAAGTTTAATGTTTATTTTTAGCTTTAAATTTAATGAAGTAATTAAGATATCTATTGCGTTACAACTTTAGGTTATCACGTTGTATGTGTAAAGATATTTAGGTAGTTGTTAATAAAAAGTATTTACAGGGCAGGCAACTGGTGAAAAAAGATGGACGTATTAGTAAGATGCGACAGAAAAAGATGTGAATTATTTAATTCCCTCCTTAATCACTAGTTAAATGCCCAATCAATGCGGATTTGATTCACAGCAGAGTTAGAAAACTTGGTTCAATTTTTTTGAATCTGGCTTTAAATACCACAATTAATTTGATCTACTGGTATTAGTTAATCATTTAAATTGAAACAATTATTAATTTATAAAAATCATCAACATACCATCGTCATTTACATTTTGCGCTTCTTTTTCATTGTGTTCCACTGTCTTACAAGTTATACAATACTGTAATCTACCGGTTTTTTCTCCAGGAAGCTTTGCCAGTCTCCCAATCACGGAAATAAACGATGATGTGAATATTCCTAGAGAGCTACTTCCGGCTCCGCTATAGCTAGTACCTTCACAAGAGCACGAACGGAGAAGTCTCTCACACAGGAAGTACATAATCTAAAAAAAAGTTTCAAACCAGATCAGTTAAAACATATTTGAGCATTTTATATTGATTGATTTAATAGTTATACTAACCTTTGGAAGAAATCTAAAAGTTCTTTCTTCTTGTCCGTGAAGAGTTGCTTTTTGTCTATGAAGATGTTGAAGAAGCCCGAATTCATGTTGTTTATTTCGCTCTTTGGGGGGTTCCCTTGAAGGAACAGGACATTGCATTATAAAGAAAAGTTGCATTAAACAATCTTACTGAATTTTGTAAAACTATCGAAGTTATACGACATAGAAAAGATTAATATTATCGTATCATTTAGTTCTAAAACTATTCTATATCTTAACAAGCACTGGATTCGTTTTGTATCATTGAAATACAAATTATACGTTGAAAATTATGAAATGTTGAGACTTTGAGAAATATGTTTTGAAGAGTAATTATTTACTGAGGTATTAAGATCGTAATAAAACTTAAGGTAACCGCATTATTTTGACCATAAATTTTTTGACATGTTACTGAAATATACTAGATTTTTCAATCTTTAATAACTTTGTTGATCATATGCTGTAGAGATCGTCTTATATTTTGTACGGTTGTAAGTCGTTTCAGTCGAACAAATAAGCTGGAAATTTACGATACTCACTTAATACTAAAAAGCACAGTTTGCGGGAGTAAGTATCTCTCGAAATGATGAACCGCTTCCACCTGGAGCTTAGTTTGAACAGCGCGAGCTCGTCTCTCTCTTACGAGCGCTATCGCATCATCAGCTCGGAGACGGCGCTCTCTTACCAGGTAACAAGCGACCAATACTCCTGTTCTTCCGAGACCTATTACAAAAAAATATACCTTATTATCTACGTATATTGTGATGTGTTTATACAATTAGTAATGATAATTTGAGGAGAAATAATAGTCCAAAATTATTATTATCAATATTGACTGTTTCAAATAATTATTTGTGTTATTGATGATAATAATGTAATAAATAACCTGCATGACAATGGACTGCCACTCTTCCTTCTCCGACAGCAAACGAAAGAACCTTCACAGCATCTAGCAGAGACCTGAGACCGGGGCATCCATAGTCCCGCCACGCGAAGTTGTAATAATATACTAAAATATTACAATATAATTACTACAGAAGTTATTTACATTTTAAAATGTTATTACGTACCTTTTCTAAAAGACGTATTTACTCTCAAAGCGGAGCTTTCTACTGGTAAGTTCATAAAGTGTACGTTCTATAGACTTTATAATTATATAAAATTCTCTAAAAGTGCCATCACTTTTAGAGCTTATTGAGCTCAGACTAAATAAATTATAGATACTTAGTACGACGTTGAACACTTTGTATGAATTTTATATTTGTTCATATCTGTTATCATATAAATCATAGCATATATAAAATATTCTTAAAAAGCTTAATGAGATTTTTATTTTGACACTATTTTGCAGGTCTTATCAATAATATATTATCATGAAAATGTTGCATCATCGAATGTATATTGTACTATACATTAATGTAGTAGAACAATAATTGTAATCATTAGTTTACCAGTAAATTGTAGTGAGTCATACTTAAACATATGAGAAGTTAAAACTTTGATTGTATAGTTTAATAAAGTGCAAAGATGAAAAAAGCTCACTGTTGTTATTCATGAAGACACTTGGATCATAAGTAAAACCGCTGGATTCCAATGGAGGACCACACCTCGCATGCTCTCCTGCAGCTTGAAGATTTATCACGCTCCTAATTCCCCAGCTAAAAACAAAATGTTTAACTTGTTTAATCGATGGGTTTCTAACCGATTATCATAAAATCCGTTAAATTGGTTCTCGCACTATGCGACGCCTGGAATAGGAATCATTAATTATATCAATAATTTAATTTTACTTACTATTGACCATAGTATTTTTTTTAGTTTATTTTGATCATGATTTCTGAAATTAATATATTTTTATATGTATATTATAATTTCATACAGATGTCGGATTTTTTTATATTCCATATTCGCTCGCAAAGTGGAGCATATGGATCAACACAGTGTGAAGATATCCACTCCGAAAGTGTATATGAATTCCCGCAATGTGACAGATTATATTTCACGAGAATTACTTGTCATATAATTGGTCAACTCGATGGGTATCCAGTCCTGCATTTTTGAATTTTAAAAAATCCGTCAGATAAGGAATCAAACCCGCATTTCTCACTTGTGAGGCACGCACGTTACCAACTAGGCTACGGAGAGTCAGATTTTTGATACAGATAAAATTACCAAGGAAGTGTTTTGCTTGATGAAAAAGGGTTGGTTAACTACTTCTGCCATTAATTCCTAATATCTCTTAATAAAATCGTTTTTGTTAACATGAATGGATATAAATAAGTAATGTTCCATTACCTATAACATGCATTTTTGTCGATAGTGATGAATATATTATAAAATACAAGGATACTGTTATTTTCGACGCTTAATTATTATAACGTTGTGAAGCTTTCTGGGCTATTCATGCCATGGCGCTTATGAGGAAGCTTAATTTTTTTGGTATTTTTTTAACATCATTTTTACACACAATAGACCCAAATGTTGCAAAATACAACGTAAGAAAAGCGCATCCGGTATTTTCACATTTTTCTTACAATCTGTTTGATCAATACTTTGCGCAGCATTGAAGATTTGACCCAATAAAATATTTTCTTTTTTTGTTATATTGTAAGTCGATTTGACTAACAGGAAATTCAACCTAATTTAAGAAAATAAATCATCGTTATTCAGCCGAATTTGACGTTTGATAAAAAACATAGTTTTAAGGTTAGAAAATTTATATTTATTTTTTATACATTATGATTAATGAAGAATTTCTTCTTCATATTTCGATTAAAGCTTCACAAATCGAGTAGCAATGTTGGATTGTACAGTTAATTTACGTTTTTTTTTTATACACCATGTTCGCTCCCAGCATGGAGCATATGGATCTCCACAGTGTGAGGATATCCACTCCGAAAGAAGAGTATATGGGTCTCCATAATGTGAAGACGTCTTGACAGATTATTTTTCACGAGAATTG
>JAGVSQ010013593.1:0-11024 GCA_022683975.1 Rhyacophila evoluta
GCTAACAGTGATCTCACATATGGAAGTTTACCAGTTTTAAATAATTTAGAATACACATAATTATTTAATTCGCTATCAACTTTCTTGTTTTGTTTGTTTTTACAATCTTACGTGGTTCAACAAGAAGCGAATATATAATGTTAAAGTGTCATTGTAAAACAACAGAGCAAAACTTATAATTTTATCAATTTTACTGAAACTATTCAAAATGCAAACTCGACAAAAGTGATTGCAAAGGCAATCAAGGTGAGCTTCCTATTTTTTTTACTTAGGAAGGATTATTCGTTAGTTAAATTATATTAAAATATTAACAAACCTAGGCCTTCTTTGGCTAATATAGCAAAGTAAATAAAAAAATTAAATTGTCATCGTAGGCAATAAAATATAAAATTATTTGTTTACTTAAAGGAAACCATTCATTTTTAGCAAAAATAGGAAAACTCCATTTGAACTTAAGAAAACCATTTAAAAGATAATATTTTTTTAAATATAAACACGATACAACGTAATACTGCATTTTTACCTACAACTGTCACTGCAAAACATTAACAATTGGTAATAAAAACAGAAAAACACATTTTTAATCGATGCTATTATTTATTAATAAAATTAATGTCATACTAATGTATAAAAAGTATCAGCAAGTGTTTTGACACAAAACAAATACTTCTTGTCTTTCACAAATGTGGTAAAAGTTGAAAATAAAACCCAATCCTTGATTCTGGTAAATGACTCTCGCGGTAATTACTATTTTTATTTAACACCACAGTATAGTGTTAACATTAGAATGGTGAAAAAAACAATTATCCTGCTTGTACTAATGAATGAAAAATCCTACAGATGGTTTAAATTTTTTATGTTTGATGATTGAATTCTCCTAGCAAAAAGGAAAATGTACCTTGTACATGATGAATCAGCCATGAGAGCAGCACCAGATATGATGGACTCTAAGCGCTCCTCGAGAGACGGTCTGGTCCTCACTTCGTTGTAAGCCAGAGGCTCCATTACCATACGCTCCTGAAAAAAGAACCGGCATTATTTGTCAAATTTCACATCTAGTCAAAAGTGTCCTATCTCAACAAATGGTGCATTTTAAGAGGTATTTGGAAAAAAGTAGATCATGAGCAAGAGAGTAAATACTGTAGTTATCATGAAAATACATTAATACAACATACATATTTAATATCTGTTGAGAATACAACCATGAGCTGTTTCTGGCAATACAGGTAACCTGTATAGGTTCATCACTAAGGATAAAAAAATTCACAATAAACAGGGGAACTAAAAAACAAAATTAAGATTCTAAAAAACACTTCATTAATGAAATACTAAAAATTAATTGATGACAAACTTATTAAACAAAAATTGAGGTCAAACGTTCAAAGTCTAATATCTCGGAAGTAATTTTTTTGTATCTTGTTCTAGTTGTATTTTCAGCCCCACATATTGACAACTCAGCCTCCTGCTGAACAAAGCATCCTTATCCCATATTAAATTTACAATATCATGCCGTTACTAGGGATATAATACTCACATCAAAATCATCGAGGGCATGGGCAAGTTCACCAGGCCCAGGAGCCCTGGGAACTTGGGGAGCTCGGCCTTGAGCTACACTTGCGATGGCTCCCACAGCTGCGCATACAGCTCTAAGAACATAGTCGCGGTTTGCCTTTGCAGCTGCCAGTTCTGGATGACGCACATACACCTAGAAACAGAAACAATATAAAATTAGAAAAATATTATAATAAGTAATTCGAATGCCAGTGTCAACTTTTTGTAATATTTCGCAATACGACTTAGATGGACTGTGAAGTTATTAGTTTAACCCCTAACTATACTTTATTACCTTTACACTAAATCAAGATTGGCTTTTGAAAAGGGCAGATCGGGTGGACTAATGAAAAATGAGTAATTAAAACTAAATTGAGTCATTAACGTACTTTAGATGCCGTCAGTAGCATAGTGGAATGCTTTTTTAAGACTGCCCGAGCGGATGCTAGGTCATCCCTCATTTGTGGATCCTTCAACTCTTGTTGACGCTTTGCAGCCTGGTTCATAAGCTCATCTGAAATATAAAAGACATGAGAACACATTATTTTTTTTGGTTCAGCTTTGTAGCGATAATATCTTTTGCTAATATTAATTAAACACTGTAAATAATTATCAGTTAAGACACATTTACACTAAGGAAGTTTATCTGTTCAATCTACATCATTTTTGTAACTATCTCAAATAGTTTCACTTTTACTAATTCTGACTTCCATCTGTACAAAAATGAAATATCCAAGTTAAAAGCATAAGGGTGTAAAGAAATGACAAAGTGTTGAATGGGAAAGTCTTACTTACTTGCATTTCGTCCAAACTGTTTAATATTTTCCAGAAGTTCGCCTTGCGAAGAAGCATTTTTCAATTTGTCCAAGTCATTCTCAACCTAAAATCATTTGAATAGTTTTTAGCATTTAATCAAACAACAAAATAATCAATACAACTTACTTCTACAGTCTTACAAATTCTTCAGTTTCGTTGTTCAGAACATCAAATATTCACCAGCCAGCGGAAGTAACCACACTTAAAGCCTACCTAAAGTACATGTCTTAACTAATTTTAGCATTTCTGTTGGCATAATTTGCCAAAACGGCATCGGCAGGATGAGCACGTTTGATTTGACCAAATAGATCAACAAATCAGTCCCAGAAATGAGTGCTTCTGCTGCTTTGCAAGTTTTCTGTAATCGGTAAAACAAATAACTAACTAAGAAGCCAACTCACCACACGTAGACTCTTAAGCAGAAGATGAACATCTACCATGTCAGCCAAAACTAGCAGTCTGGTAACAGCCGACAGAAGACCCCGGGCTGCTCGAACCATAGCCCCACGCTTAGTTGACGCACATGGCTCTTCTGAAAACTCGCGAGCCGCTAGAGACATTGCGCCACCTTCAAACAAAACAAAAAAAAATGAATTAAATTAAATACTAATGACATCTTTGTAAAATAATACAGTGGATAATCAATTTTATAACTAAATCGTTGCTTAAATATCAATTAACTTACCAGAATACTATTACAATGTTACGATTATTGTCAAATTGCACTTTTAATGATAGGTTGAGTTGAGTGACCATTGAAAAATACGATAATTTAGACGTAATTTACCAGTCTTCCTAACTTCCTCAACGGCTGCCAACATCTCTTGGGTAATGTCAGGGTTTTCATAAGCAATGATCTCTCCTTTCTCAATAAAGTTCTCTGTTGCCTTCTCCACGGTTCCTACCAATGCACTTGCCCTCTTTGATTTTCCTGAAATAAAAAATAACCGTGAGAATACCAACTAAGCAACCACACACCTGATTCAAGAACGTATCAGATAGACATGCTTTTGTGACATGGAGATTCTTAATTACAATATGGCCACATTAGTGGTGGGAACATTCAACTCCAAGTATACTGCATCTAGCAGTTCACAGCTTAATCAAAAAGTTATTTGAACTAGTAAAAGATATTAAACAAATGTACAGATAGTTGAATTGGAATAGACATCTAGTTACTTATGTTACTTACTGTGAGGAAAAGAAACGAACGGAGTAACGTTATGCTGGAGAGATTATTCATTTGAATATGAACAGAGTGTGATATTTAATGTGGCATTTAAAATTTCCCCCATATATGAAAAGGCTTTTAAAAGTGGCGAATACATTTATATATTCAATTTCTACACCCGAAGCAAATGAAACATATAGACTTTCACTGTGTAAAAATTAATCTTAACTGATTGTTTTTCGTGAGATTGATTGTTCTCTCACATTCAATCACATAGAGCAACCATGTGTGAATTTGCATTAAAAACCCAATACATTTTTATGCAACTACCTGAACTTGTGCATTTAGTCATCAGTGGTGATTAAATTATCCTTCTCAATTTAACATTCTGTTAAAAATTTTAGGAATTCGAAAAAAAAATTCACAAGCTACAGGAAAAGGGTCATAAGTTTATTATATTCCTGATCTATAACATCAAAAAACAAACCTTTCTTCTTCTTACTAGGCCCCTTGGTATTAACTAGGGTAGTGACCTGCAGCACGAGCGGCTCCAGGGTCTTCTCCACGGACATGGTGCGAATCTCCAAGTTCTTGGGATCCCATTTGAGACTTAGTGTTCCAAAGTGGTCAGACATTTTCGGAGCTTCTCTGATTATTTATCTTGAGATATCTGGAAAAATAAAATACACAACCGTTGATACATACTATGGATAACTGAGGAAATTTTCTACACTGCCTGTCAATCAATGAGAATTCGACATAAAACAGCACTGAGGCAATACATGCATCTTATTTTCTAGACAATAATCAACATAACAATATTAACATAGAGATAAAAATCTTTTTCTACTAAGCCGAGAGACTTTGATGTCAAATATATGATGACAATTTCTACAATCCATCAGTAAGGTGTAATATTAAAGATCTTTGACAAAGAATTTTTCATAAAATATTTTGCAGTGTAATAACCTATATTTAATAATATGCTTCTCTTATAAAAGATCTTTTGTAAAATGTAATTGTATGGCATTACCTTTTATCAAACTTTTGTTTTTGGTTTTGACAGTTCATTTGAAAATGGTGTTTTCTCAACTTATTTGTTGATTTCGGAATATAAAAAATTTGAAATGCATTCAATACTTGATAAAATTAATTTATAACCTATAGCAAAATATTTTAAGTATTATGGTATGTAATCTTTTGAAATTATTTTTAAAAAATACTCGTGATATGTATAAAACAGCTCTCCTGTAAAATTTTGAAATGGTGCATATCATAAGAGTCCATTTTTTTACAGATATACTTTCAGATTAGAAATGTTCACACTATATAGATTCATATATAAATTCCAGATACAGTGGAAAAAAAAATATTTGATAAAGATCTTTGTTTATTTTCTTTAGAGTATGCAGGATACTTCAGTAGTGGAAGGTTCATATGGAAGTTGATAATTTTATAATGGTTTTTATTTTAAACTTTACGATATGTTGAAAAATCAATATGCAAACATGTCATAGATCCATTTCAAAGAAATATAGATAAAAATCAGTGTTTACTCTGTTTATCAGTTGGTGGGTATGTCAAAATTATTATAAATTTCATAATCTATATACTTGAAAGCATGCTTTTGGCACTGTTTCTCAACTCTTAAAATACATTTCAATGAATGTTTTAATTAGTTGATGGAAATATTAATTAAATCTTCAGCCCAGGATTAGCACTATAAAAATCTTGGTATTGAACCAACACTTTGCCCACCGTCTTTAATCTATGCACTATCAGCACATTGAGTCCAGAGCATTGGATTTGTGACATATGATTAATTAAATAGTTCATGATTAAGACATCCAAATATTTTTTTCAGATTTGAAGTTATGGTTGTCAGTTTTGTAAAAGTCAAATAACTATTATATGTATAAATTTGAAAAACCCTTATGAAAATTGTAGGAGTAAATAAAAAAAAAATCTAATCTGGCATTACTCCCAGTCGGTCATCACTGAGTTTAAAAACAGCCTAAGGCCAAGCAGTACCTATGAATTTGAGAATTGTAGGTCTAGGAAAAATAGGGTAAATCTGGGTGACTTATACGGCGATCGAAAGGTAGGTAAATTTTGTTCATTCGAATACAGAACTTTTCATGAGGTTTTTGTTTCGTGTTCATAGAAATGGCAGAAAAATGGTAAAAACATTTGAGTGACCAATGCGGCTGCAGTAGATACATTTTGTTTATTCAGCGCTGGACATATCACTCGCAATAATTAATTAAGATCCTTTTAACATACTGATAAGTCCTAATAGAAGTAAGAGTTTAGTGGACCATGACTAGCATGAGTGAACATTTGGCACAAAATAAATGATACTGGAGTTTACTAGTGGAACCCAAGGATCCGCTAGACTGTAGCACTGATATGTTGATGTACACAAGCGTTTTAGGGTGAAAAATAATATATCAAAATAAATTATCAAAGATCATTCTTCCCGAGGTCACTACAACAATCATTACACACTATGGATGTAGTTATTTCTTTATAATATTATTTATTATTGATATTATGGCTATTCGAACCGTTGCGTAAAACTGAGACATCGGTTTATGAGTCATAAAGTTGTTGTAAAATTTCTTTACTAAGCACTTAATGTACGAAGTTATTTCAAGGCAATAAGAAAAATATTTACGTTTTTTTTAATTGTTAACTTAATATGACCAATATGGGTACCATAGAGTAAAATCTGGTGTACATCTATTAAGCATTGTCAATGAAAGTTGAAAGAAAATTATGTTCTATTTTAGAACGTCTGGAATCTTTTGATAAGTTAGCAATGACTGTCTGCGATAAGAAAAAGCACAAAAAAATATTGAAACGAGACCAAAAACCATGTTTAGAAGAATAATTATTGAATAATAAATAAAACTATGAGTGATCATATGCGTTTCATACGATTTATTAGAATATATTCGAATAAAAACGAGACAAAAACAATGGATTGACAGCAGGTATGAAAGTTAGCTTCTCTTGTTTTTTACTCACATCTTTTTCAATGTCAATTTCAATTAATCCAATAGAAGTTTTGTAAATTTATATACAGCGTACACTCTTTCTGTTTACGTTAGTAATATATTTGTTCGTTATTTTGAGTAATAAAGCGAAATAAATACAAAAGAACGGCGGGCGTGTCTTCCATTAACGATAACACTTCACTCCGGGTCGCGATGTCAAGATACTAGAGAAGGGCCCACTAATTTACCATTATTGTACCGAGCTATCTCTTTAGTTTATATGAGTATGTGTGTAACTTTATATCATTTATATGTATATATATCTAAAAGATTACATCCTTGGAGATGACTTTAAGAATAAGGAATTTGCCTTGTGATAACTGTAATCACTTAACACTCAACTATTTGGGATTCGCAGAGTTATAAACCGTTGAAACAAATTACCGTTTAGGTGTATTTAACGGATTCATTTACGAGGAAATAAATCATTGCACATTGCAGGAAGGCTTTAAAATTTATTTTTGAGCTTTAAAATTATGTGCCTGCTTTGAAAATTAAGAACAGACAACGAAGTTACATTGTATGCACAAATATTTATGCAGTGGTGATGAAACTGAATAGAATAGAAAATTAACTGTTTTCTTTAACGACCTATTTTTTAATTTTGATCAAATTTTAGCACCATAGAAATTCGATTAAGAGGTTTTTTACTACGAGAAGGTGCGTGTAATTTGTCGGAACTACCCATGAGAAAGCAAAGCAATTGGTGATAATTGATACGGCTATGATTTATTTATTGTCTTCAGTAATACTTTTTCAACGACTGTACCATGATTATATCTCCGTGTACAAGCAATCTATACACTGCCATAATATTTATTATAGGGAATAATTATGATTGTCTGTATAATAATTAAATAACTTATAATACTACAAATTATTGACTGGTATATTTTTTTTATAAAAGTGTCACAACCGAAATGATTACTGACAAAACTGTAACATATAGCTTGTAAATTGAGAATTCAATGATTACTCATGAATTTTTAAATTGATTTCTACCAGGTAAATACTAATTCGTTACGCACATTTATGTTTTCAAATCACCAATTGGTTAATACTTTCAATCAATACTACTTATATTAGAAAGTCAAATTTAGCCCACCACTTAAGCTTTATGACTCAGTTCCCGACTATCGTAGAGGTATTTCGTTAGTCATACATTTTACTCACAGAAAATTTAACTACTTTTGTATAAAAACAGACGTTAATAAAATCTAGATTTGCTTATCATTTATAACCGGTGCACTGAACCAAAAACAAGCGACAAACGTCCTTATTACTGTTGTTTGTGTGTTTTTCCAAACTGAATTCGATTGCACCAGCAATGATACTTTCATGACTAGCTTCACTGCGGTTCATTTGTTTTCCTAGTCATGTCAAAAACTTGACAATCTCAAAAATCATCTGACAACACAAGAAAAATATTCGTAGACAATAATAATTTTCATTTATGGTTTAGTGTTTGTCATAAATAATATTATTTAATAACTTTAAGGATATTTTTCATTTTTATACCAATTATTCATCAGCCTATAATAATACTTAATATTTTTGACTGATGGTGCTTGATGGAAATTTATTTTAAATTCTAAATTATTTAAAACTAGTTAACTTACATATGGAAGTTTACCAATTTTAAATAATTCAGAATATAATAATACCATTACGTAAAAAACCATTTCATCCGTAAATTTGAGTAAAAAACATCGAAAAATAATTTGGTCACATTTTTGTCGCTGTAACGACAAATTGTAATATTATAACTTATACGGTAAGCCGGACGTAATCAAGTTAAGCGTTTCCTTTTTTAAGCGGCTGTACATATTTAAGACATTAAAAATATTGAATGTTGGTAGGCTATGACTTCAACGTTAGTTCTTAGTGTTAGCAGTTCGTCGCTTTAGGATTATTTTATCGAATATCCACAAAGTGTGACTTGAAAAACAAAATGAATTTTCAATTAATTAGATACTTATATGCAGTATATAATTTTATTCTCTTATAATACAACAATCACATGGCTTTAAAATATAGTTAAAATACCATTATATATTTACTTGTATGTATTTGAATGGCATTTTTTTCATCTTCCGAACATTTGATGGTCGGTCTATTCGACAAACCAATCCTAATGCGACGAATTGACAAGTATAAACTTCCAAGTTGTATAATAGCGTTCTACCCTTGAAAATTAATTAAATAATATAACTAGAGATGCATAGAGTACTTTTTTGGGCTGCAGGTCCTTTGCCAATTAAGGGGGCCCAGTCCATTGCGCTTGTAGACTAAAATAAATAATACAGCTGTAAATAAAATAATTACGAATTGCAGTTGGATGAACCGAATTTAAGCGAGACAATTCGACAGACTGATCAAATTTTAATAGGCATTTTTCAACATAGAACGAAGGATCTTAATTCATTGGGAGCATCTTATTCAATTAACACTAAGTGCGAAGCAAAATCACCGATCGGAGTAGTTTGCGCGCAAAGCCCCTCAGTCAAATTTCACGTGTGGGTCGATTAAAGAAGGCGAGTAGTGACACAGAATTTCGTTAGCGTCGTGTTGTAATATCCACACAGGGCCGTGTGATAAATTTTCTCAGTATGGTGCATGTCTTTAAAATGCCGCCCCTCTTGTACGATAATTTTTTTTTCACTTCCTCCCAAATATTCTGGTTTCTCGTTTTTTAAGGTCTTGCGCCTAAGTTTTTTTCACTTTCTACGTCCATACATTCGTCCAGAATTTTTATTTGTAATTTCTACTTCGGACGTAGTAGGTCGCGCAATTCAAAATATCGCGCTTCCTCAAATTCGCCGCCTCACAGTGATATTTTGCACCCCCGCATGATTCATGCGTTCGGAACATTTATATTGATTTCGCTACTTTTACCGCCGCTTACATGATGCCGCCTGATGCAATGGCGTCTCTGTCTTATAGCACGACACGGCCCTGTATCCACACACTCCATCTAGGTAACTTATAAAGAAAATATAATATAAATAAGAGGGGTATTTCCAAAGTGAACTTATTCCACAACGCCAAAATGTAAAGGACAAGATTTTCAAAAAGTATTTTTTTGTAAAAGGAACCATTTAGCATACAAATCTGTAGAAAAATTCAATTTAAAAAACATCAAAAACAAAAATAAACATTTAAATACATGTTATATGGCTATTTCATACAAAAATATTGTTCAAAATGTTTTCTTTTACATTTTGATATGGTGGAATAAGTTCACCTTGGAAATACTCCTCTCAAATGTAATATATTCTAATATTGTTATTACAACAAACGTAATTTTATATCGATGTTACGCAGCCTCCATTATTGGGCCTCATCTGGTGGATTAAGCGGTAATCCGCATTTCTTCAATTTCCGTTTTCCGGGAGATTTTTAATTAAATTCATGCATTACTGGCCGCCAAATTTAAGTAAATACTTGAATATTATTTTTAAATAGCCACATACATAATTACATGGCCATATTTCATGTATCTCACGTATTATCTAATATAATATAACTTATTACAATGCACTGAGTGAGCCTGTACATTTAATAAACAAATACAAATAGTTATGTGATTGAATCGCGGAAATAAAAGTAAAATGGTAAAGTCGTCATCCATCAGGATATTATAATATATTTGGCCCACGCTGATAATGCTTAGGTATGTCACATTGATTGAAAGTTTTCAATATCACAAACTACGAGGAACATGGCCCACAAAATGAAGTCATATTTCAATTTTAAATCAATATCAGACAAACAGATGTTTTATCGATATACGTTCCATAACAGTGGCATTCAAACATAAATATTTAGTCCAGCCAGCTTTATAGTGACTATGTGAATTTTATAAATAAATTTAAAACAGACAATTATGTTAAAATATGTTTGAATACGTGTCAAGTTATATTTAATGAAAAGTTTTATTAAATGTTTGTTACCGTCCCTTATTTTGAATTTCGTCTTACTCAAAATGAGCACCGCCTAGCCATTAGTTCGCAAAGTGGGTGGTACTGACCCCTAGTGGGCGCTGAAGCCTTCTAGGATGGCGATTGTGGGTTCAGAAGAATTTGACGGGTGATCAGGCGGCATGAGTAATATGTTAAATTGTAATAATAGTAAATTGTTTCCGAAAAGGAGGCGATAGGCCAAGAAAGATTGTGAGCTTGTGGCCTAACCTAATATAATAAGTTTACAATATTTTTTTTCACATGCTTAACTTATTTCTTTAATCACATATTCCTACATTATGTAAACGAACCTTATCTCGTTTGATGAACTGACTTTGTTTGAAATGATATTATGTATACATATCTATACAGCCATAGTCCATCTAATTATAATACAAATACATGGTTGTATCTTTTCTGATATACATACAAATATATATTGAAGGTTTATTTTTATACAAAATA
>JAGVSQ010013594.1:0-11023 GCA_022683975.1 Rhyacophila evoluta
TAATTTAGAATTTAAAATCAATTTCCATCAAGCACCATGAGTCGAAAATATTAATTATAAGTTTTATAATGAATACGTGTACCACACATTTCATGAAATATTTTTTTTGACGACATAATTATAATAAAATAGATAGTAGTAATAAAAGAATCTTTAATCATGCAGTAATAGCCCACTGTTGGACTATCTGTATCTAACCCTTGCTGTCATTATTTATGTCAACGGTATAGTTTTATGATAAATAAAAATAACATATTTTCATTATTCAACGTTGAAAGATTAAGGATTGTAAAAAATATGTAATCGTTCGTTATTTATCCTATACCTGATTTATCCAGCACAATTTATTTCAAAAATGAAACACAATGAAATTTGTTATCTTTCTGTACGCCCGTTAAAATTTCTTGTAAATAAGATAATTTATTGATAGAATGATTTTGTCTGAAAAAGGAATTTGATTATGAAAGTGACGTGCGTCTGGTATCTAATTTTAATGGAAATATTTACGCTGTGGTATGATTTATAGTATTTGAATAGAATTGAAAATACATAAAACATATTTGGTATTTATTTTCCAAGAAATAACTTATGTTTTAAAATAAAATTTACAGTCGTTTCCTTTTGCTCTCCCACGTTATGCGGATGTACGAGTATACTGTGGCTTATCGAGTGCTCTTAAGCACGGCTAAACAATCTAAGCCCTAAATTTTTAACAATAATCCGCCCCCCCAGAAAAATAAATTATAAAAAATGTAAAAAAACAAGTTGTTTTTAAAAACTTCCAACGCTTTGAATTCTGCGAGGAATCTGAATTTTGTGGGGAAAACGAGATATTTCAAATCTGTTTAATATTCAATTACATTCAGCAAGAAAATAAATCCGAAAAAATTTGGGGCCCCCCGCGGAAATCATGAAGCCGCAAACTTCAGTTTGGAAAGCTCTGCTCTAAAGGACCAAAAGTTTCCCAGTAGTAGCTTTCTCAGACTTTGGCCGGCGCGCACTAGACAGAGCATTATTTCCATTTTAACAATTGTTATTCATTAGTCAACCATAATATTAAAAAACATTTAGGTAGGCAACAGTACGTGGACCATTTCAGTTTCAACAATTTAAGTAATATCACGTCCAAATTGTATTTGAATGAGTGACCGTTCAAGCTATCCCATGTGTTCCGGACAGCGGTAAATTGAGCAGGAGAATACAATTAATAGTATTATATCGATTTATTTACACAAAATTACCCAATGCTAGATTGCGGAAAAAAAACTTCTGCGTCTAAAATTTGTCTGTGAAAATATTGCCTTGAGACACACGAGATATTAAATCTTCAAAGTGAAAAAGAATATCCAAATAGATTATTTTGAACGTAAGTTATCTAATCGCTCATTCAGATAGTGTTGATGAGCTGCAGTTAAATACACAATACAAATATTATATGTAGATTTAAATATAACTGTAGAGAATATGTTTCTTCGGTGGACGAGAATTTAGCCAGTGAGTCTCTCATCTGGAAAATGCAAATTCCCACAAATACTGCTGCTGGATTTCAAAAAAATCGAAAAATACAGGACTGTGTCCCATTAGGTTGAGAAATTTCTCTAAGAACCAATTCTTTGAGAAATAATTTACAAATAGTGTTGATCTATCTCTACTTTTCAAGCGGACATGATAAAAAATATACATAAATATAATAATACGTACAATGACAGTATTCAGTATTTTTAAACGAAGAATCCCCTTAGGAAAAATGGATATGAATAAAAAATTTCAATGTATAAAACATTATAAAGCAATGAAAACTATTTTGAATATTTGAAAGTGTTACAATCGAGCTTTTTTACTCTAAATCTATTATGCTTAAAACTCACGCATTTAAATTCTTCAGTTTTTGTAATGCAGAAGTTTTTTTTATAATTAAAAACTTATGGAGAGGCGCTTACTTTATCAATACCGAATATCTGAGAATTATCCTGAAGAGTGTTCGCCCACTACACTGCGGGTATTGTTCGCAATGGCAATTAGCAATGTTAACAGCAAAAACAATATTTGCTGTATAAATGAAGAATGCCCTTTGGTCCTTGTTATTGTCGGTTCGATAAGCATTGCCTTGAATATGATTTATCGCAAGCTTTATTTTACATGGTGATTCCAGGCATTGTTCAAATATTGTAAATAAACCTTTTATAAGTTATAATACAAGTTTTTAATTATGTGGATATAATGTACACCCTGAAAAAAAATAGCGTCGGACTAAATTTAAAAAAATAGCTATTATTCGATAGTCAGAAGTTATACAGCTTAATACACGTTTTATCAAAAGAATATAAGCTTAAAATACCGATTTTTTCTAAATTTAGCTTTTTATGCTTTATGAAATTTGCGACCAAGAAAAAGAGCTTACTCCTAATTGATTTTACAAGTTTTTCTCAAATATATCATTAAATTTATATTGATTTGAGTAGATAAAACATCAGTTTTCGTCTTCGTATACTTCTAGGACGTGCCTACTTAATGTTTTGACTTTGGCTCAAAATCATGATATAAACGTTTTTGTGCCTTCTGTAATTTTTTTTTACGAGGGTTACGTCCCTTTTTCTTTCCGCAGTCGATATGCATACATCATACATACTATCAAATAAAAACACACCATGGGGATTGATTTTCAACAAAAAAATATTCATCCATAGAAAGGACGCTTTCCTGCAGATTTTTTATTTACGTACGATTCTCGTCTCATAGTAGCTTAACGTTTTATACATATTCATTTAGTTTAATTAAAAAGAGTCAACAAAGCACATTGATGACAAAACGAGAAATGTATATACGCAGACCAATAACAGGTATTCACAATTAATGATATGATACCCAACATATCAATTAATTAATAACAAACGAATTATTATTGAAATACTGAAAACTATACAATCATGCAAATAAATACGTAATGTTAAATACAGTTTTAGATTTTCTGATATTTTTTTATTCGTCCAGTTAAATTAATAAAATATTACATCTCAACTATTATTAAACTTAAAAATATATTCTTATGTAGAAATAATAAATGTGTTCATAAAATAATAAGTTGTCAATGCCGATGAACTCTAAGCCGTGTCCAAAAAATATATAATGGTTTAAAAATGAATCTTTTAGTGGAATAAATTTTATGTTATGAACAAACGTATCATTTATATATTATCATAAGAAGCCTTGGCAACTTAAAATCGGCATGGCGCATTAAGATCATGTGTAAAAGAACTTTAGTTATATTGATGGACATTTGTTTAAATATAGTAAATAAACCTAGCCAACAAAGAAAAGACGTATCAGTAGTAGCGAAAGTTATGAATTGCCAAAAAATATCTGTTCCACTAAAATAAAAATCGAATTTTCTACATCTGAAATAGGAATACATATCCATTTTTGAGTAAAGTAAACAAATGAAATATAATTTTATTTCTGAAGATTCTTTATCAGCATTGCTTTTAAACCCCAGAAAAATAGTGCTGCTAACATTTTGTTACGAGAAAGAATACGAAGAAATCAATAATATAACAAATGGTCTTGTTCACAGATGGAAGTGACTGTAAGGGTGAGCAGAATTCTTAATTGTCACGAACTCTAACCATGAATATTCTGTCATATATTGGTGGTTTCAGGATTGATTAAAGGCTTTGTGAAACATATAACTAATATAATGCGTACGTATTTGTCAGTTAACCGTGAATGTGTCAATGTTTAAGGAATTCACTGATTTAATAGTTCCCAAGTTTGCAGGAGAACTCAAATTATTAAATTTATATATATATAGACATATATTAGATTCAAATATAAACATAAAATTTTTATATCACTTAATAATTTCAATATTATACGATTAGTATGCGTTGTCTGCCTGAATTATATAAATTATGGTATATTTTTAACCTTTTTCGATATTTCCGAGTATATCAAAATACTAAAGATATTTTTTGAAAGAGATACTAATATTATATTTATATATATGAATTTGTACATTTTAAGAACTTTTGAATGTTGAATCAACGAACAGCTTTCAGTGAAATGTGTTAATTTTTCAAATTAGCCTACCGTTTTTCTCTGAGAAAATCAAATTCAATATGATAGATAAATACAAGGATACAATTCTCCTTTGTTATTTTTGAGTTTAAGCATGAAATTTTAAAATAAAAATAAAATATTAGGCATACCATAAAAGCTAGGTTGTTACAATAGGCTGTGATTTTGAAATACTTTGTGTAACAATGAATACAAATAAATCATAATTATTAATTACAAATTCCCAATAATCAGTGTTATGAATTAAAGCTGTTAATTTGTTTAGAGCTTTGAAGTATACTGTTATTTACCAACCGCTACTATATATATTTACATGGTGTAATTTATCTTTAAAAATAATCAAGCAACATATTTCGTTACAAAAACACAGTTATGATTAAACTTCAAGTCACTTAAGGACTAAGGAGGATTATTTAAAAAAATACTTTGTAACTGCGTGATTTTTAATACAAAGTTATTCGTCTATAAATATTTATAAACATTTTAATTATAAGCTTGCGACAAACAAATACAGAATAATTTAAAATCCTATCAATATAACATCTTACAATTCGGTTTAACATTTGACAAATCGCCACAATCAAGCATTCGCTATTGTTATTTGAGTGTTGCCATGGAAAATCGGCAGCAAAAAAATATATTATTATTTAAAATAAAAATATATAGAGGAAGCCTTGAAATTATTAAAAATACACATAAACATTGTACACTCATTTTATAAATATTTACGAAGCTAGCCACTTTGTATGATTTTTTTGGATAGATAAAACAATTGTCTAAAAAAAACAAAAACTTTTTTTACATTACATAGAATTTTCTCTAAAGCTTCGTAATAAAATACCCCTACGTGGATTTTGCCCCAGGATACTCGGCCGTAAAATGGAACATTTTCCTACCGTGATCAAAAGGCATATAAATGAAAATCACATTTCAAGATGCGCTCGTGACTTTTGAATTGGAAATTTGCATTTCAGCAGGATATGCACAGGGCTATTTATTAATATCAATGAATTTTTCATGCTGTTTTGAGAGTACTTTTTTTCTGAAAAATATATAGAATGCTTGAAATGAATATACATGTTTATGAACTTACAGAAACTCACATAGATCCATGAATATGATTTTGGTTAAAATTTAAACCGATTATATTTTTCTCTCAACATAAACAAACGAAATTCAAACAGGTTAAACCGTGTTCAAATATTTTTTTCGCCGGACTAAATTGAAATCTTATTTTTGTTCTTCTCAACACTCTTAGCCTTTCTGATTACCTAAAATATTTTTCATTAGCGTTGTTATTCTACTTTTATTTAACAACATAATATTAAAATAATAACCGTCAACTATAATTTAATTTAAAAAGTATATTTAAACTATGACAGTATAAATAAATATTTCTTTTTATACAAGAAGCCTTCATATTTTCATTTCGAAATTGTTCCAGTTTTCATTTCTGACAAAAAAAAAACCATATTCATTCTAAACATAAAGTTTATGTTTTTTATAAGATTCAGCATTTATATACGGTATTAAAAACTATTATACAGCTATTCAATTTGAATCTAAAATATTCGGTAATGAAGCAAGCGTATTTAATAATTTGACCACTGAAGTGCTTCATACTAAATTTTATTTTTTACGAAATGAGGATAATATAATAATATAAAGGCCAAATCAAATTACGTTAACATTAATTATAATGCCTATCAAAATGGATCAGTACATGTTAAATTGGTATATTTAAGAATGTACTATACTTGTTTTTCTGGATGCTTTTAATAGTATAAACCAAATCTTTGTATATAAGAACATTGTTTGAAAAATTCCAACTAGATCTTGAATGTTTACAAATACAATTAATTTGATGTAAAGGAGTTGTATATGTATTCAAATGTAAATTGTAAGGTTTCTATTCACTTCATAGTAATCTCAGTGGACTTGGTGAATTGTTTTTGAATAAGTGGGATACCCTTGAAGGAATATGTGAGTAGCTGCAGCAAGTTTAGCAACTCTTACATCGTATAGCATGCGCAGTCTTGGAGCGGAAATAGTGATTTACCATTTAGCTGGCATGGCTTGGTCTATTGAAATTATAGTGGAAATAGTGAGCAGCTTAGTGAATAAAAATAATTTCAAGATTAAAGTATAAAAACACATTCATAAGTCTTAGAGTATATAACAACTGTTAATTAAGAGTTATGATGTAAAACTGTTGATATTTTGGGTCTTAAACTGATAGGTTGAATATTTTTATATATCCGCGTGTAGTGTGACTTAATAATTCGGAATAATAAACAAATATATAAGTAGACTTATAGAACTATGGTTAATTATATTTATGTTGAGTAGAAATGAGTTGGTTTATGTGCCATATTTAAAAGGATATTTCTTGAAATATTAACAATGTAATGCTTAAGATGTGTATCTTTCTAATCTTAATTACTGAAGAAAAACTTAAGATGTAATAGATTATCTAAATTTATAAGATTTTTATCAATTGTTTTTTCTTTAACTAGAAAATTAGACTTACGACTTAGACTTGGAAAAATACGTTGTATTGATTGGCTAATCGGACACATGGAAAACCATTCGTATGTATTAAACTTCTGCACTTTATATAATCAAGTAGAGGATTCTATATGATAATGATCTTAGTGACCGTGATTGGTTAAGAAATAGAAAATAAAAAAACCTGCAGTCAATCCAGTTATTTCATTGTCTACTTTCAAATAAGAAAAGCATTTATTTATGCTTATTGTTAGAACAAGCGCAATATTGCTTCTACACTGAAACGTTTTATGCTAGGATTCGAATGTCGATTCATTCATCAAGAGCTGTTACCGTAATACTATCAATGATCACTTCTGAAGACGAAAGCTTATAGATGCAGGCAGGGAGTAGACAAAAAAATATTAATAGGATTTGTCAAATATGTATAATAGGATTGTTTTTTATTACTGTAGCTGATGATGATTATAAGGTAGCGGTCTTGCAAGAAGTTTCTATTGAAATTTATAATCCGTAAACAATTATTTGTATGTCTAACAATTCGAAAGGAATTCAATGAATAGTTTTCATTAGCAAACATTATTTGTGGAACAATGTTGATATGCAAATGTATTCAGCAGCACAGTTTTGAATATTCAAATAATCCAAATGCAATAAAAGATCCAAATGTTAACGTAAATACGCTAATCAAGCTACATTTATTTTCCTCCTCTAACAATGTTCAAATGGAAATGGTTGTTTGTTTGGTCCGATGAAATTTTAACGTTTTCTCTTCCCTGTTTGCGAGAAAGCGCATAATAGGATTGTTCTACCTCGCAAATGGCGAACAATGCAGTTAAAACGCGCTAAAATACTTTTCTACAACAAGTTTTCAGCTCAATTTACTTAAGTAACAGCTATGGGATACAATTCAACGGTGGATAAATCATTTATTGGTAGTTTAGTTTTACTTTATGTTATTGGTACTAACGCTTGAATGTCAGACATTGTTTTTATTTCAATTCTATCAATTTATAAAATTTATAATATGTTGCAAACTAGCCAAACTTTTGTTTCAGAATTAATTTACTTATAAGATAGGTATAAATGATGTGGGCTGTGTTTATCTGGATAAGTAAGTTTCAGGATTTCAGACGCCTGACGTTAATTGATTTGGAAGCCTGATGAGAATAATGGAATTTATTTGCAGACGTAAGTGTCTATCAGAAAAGAAAAAAGAATATTCTTTAAGATCTGCCTTTATTTAAGAAACAGAAATTGATTAATTTTTGCGCTTTAGAAAACGTCGAAATATTTTTTATTGAAATGTCTATTATATAATGTGGAAAAAACAAGTTATTTTCCATTGACGATATAATACCTCTTTCAATATGTTATCATCACACGATATGGCTACCCTGTATCAACTTTGAGATTATTATTGTCAATATTGCATGAAATTTGCCATTATAACTATCATTGGGTTCACTCGAATGAGTTCTAACATAGTAACAATTAATCTTGGGAGGAGTGCCGTATACGATTAGTATCAGCTAGAGAAGAGCATTGAGGACTGTCGAATGCCTTCTCACAGTCTACAAAATAGCAGGCCAACGAACGACTTTTCTGAAAAAAGCAGTGTATGTTGTGGATGATATTGTCCGTACAATCCATCCGTCCAGCCTGGTTTTTTCCGAGGACACGTATTATTAGCACTTTTATCATTTGCAAGATCTTTCTCGGAACATTAAGCAACATGATGCCATCGTAGTTATCGCAGCAAAGAAGGTCGTTTTTTTTGTAAAGGGTGATCACTTCACCGTTTACATAGTCTCTTAAAAAACGTTCTTCTCTCCAAACTTTTAACAATAAGTTATGGAGGGTGCAGAATTGCACTTAAACTATAACTAACGATTTTTTTTGGAGCTTTTCCATTTTAGGCTTATTTACAGCCCACTTGATGTCTATTCCTCGGAAGTTGATCGTAAGCATGGCTTCAGCTTTCAGGGGATGGGCGATTTAAGATTTTGCAGAAATGATCCTTCCAAATTTTCTTAATGCTATCCGGGTCGGACTCTATTGCTCCATTGGAGCCGCAAATGGCTTCGAGAGTCGGTGGTCGTCTGTCGTAGATCTCACGGCTTACTTGAAAAAGTTCCCTGGTGTCGTTTTTGCGTGCTGCCTCTTCTGGTGCTTTAATCTTCTTATCCATGAATCGGAGTTTTCACGGCGCGCAGTTAATTTAACTACCTAGCCCCGAGTTCGGTACTCGGTTCAGCGGTCAAAAGTTTGGTCAGCCAGCACGATGAATAAAACAGTCAGTTTTTCTTAGTTTTTGGTCGATTTTAATAGTTATAAAACATTCAGAGATTGTAAGAAAATAGTATGTGCAATTAATTTGTGGAATATCAATACGTATTTAAGCTTGAAAAGCGTGGTATTGCGTTAAATGACATCATCGGTAACTATGTGCGGTGAAAAAAAAATATTCGAAATTTAAATGATTAGTAAAGAATAGACTAGATTACTCAATGAAATGTATGATAATGGCTTTGTATGTATGAATTTGTCAGTCATTCTTTTAGAATAAGATTTTTTAATGCCATACAAACGTCGTGTTCGGATGTAAAGCACCATTTTCTAAGCCCTATTAAATTGTATTTACGTCAGAAAGGCGTCACCGATGCCTCCTTCCATTTTCCTTTGTGAATGAATAACGCGAGAAAAGAATTTATCGTTTTTCATGAAAATATCTTCACCATATACTCAAAAGTCTCAATGAAAGTCACAATCGATATCCCTTTTGAGGCATAAACTATTTTTCGCTTTTTTTAACACCGGTTTTGAAACTTGGCCTAAAAGAGGTAAACCTGTAGTGCGCTGATAAAATATCAAAAATTGTGACACTTCTTCATAAAGGAACTCAAAAGATAAAGATAATAAAAGAATCTTGAGTTCGTGATCGAGTTTATGAAAACGTGTGTATTCATCTCAATTTGGTTACTTCAATGAATTATCTGTAATTACGTTACGCTTCTATTATCTATTATGCTTCGAGTAAATTTTAAGAAATACCCTTTACACACGTGATTTTCACTGTAAGTTAGTCAACAGCTTAGGCATTTTTGGGCTTGGAGTTTGAATATCTTAGCTAAAATTAATGTCACATTTTTTACTAATAATGTTTTTTTGTGTGTGCTTTGAGAGTTGAACGAAATTTTAAAAATTAAACATCGTAAAAATCAATTGATATAAAATTTATTCACTAAGAAATCATTGTTATACTTTTAAATAATTGAATTATAATTCAAATAAATGAGTTTTGCAAAAAATCCAAAAATACCGTACTGGATGTCAAGTGTTTTGGCTAATTTTCTCAAAAAAATCTATTAAGAAAAAATCCAAAAATAAAAAATTATGTTGAAAGTTCACTTACCTATTCATGTATTTATCGTTTAGAAACCTTTATACTTTGGCGATCTATATGCTCTACTTTCATAAAAGAAAGAAGAATGCAAGTCAAATAAGTTATAGTATGTTAGTCTGGCCATAAATTGTATTGCTTTGTTATCACAATACGTGTCACGCGTATCCTGATAAATTTCCTATTCAATGCAGTAAGTATTTTAATTTAAAATACGAAACATGTGAGAATAGTAAGCACATTGTGATTGAAGAACTATTTCCTATTCAATTTTCGATTTTGAATGAATTTAATAATAAAGTTCTCGCAGCATCAAGAAAAAAGCACACCGTGTCCCAAGTTGAAAAAAGAGGTTATGGCATATTTGTCGTTTTTATGGGAAAAGTTTTCTAAATGTATAAAACATACGAAATTCGTATTACATATTTTTTTTTGTGAAAAAACAAAGAACAGAGACCGTTTCAGTATTTCTTATTTATCGAATAAATAAAAATTCACGGGCACAACCTTTATGCCATCCCAGTGAAAATACAATATCATGCACTCACATTTTACTTTATCACTCAAACTTCAACTTAAAAGTTGATATTAGAAATACATAGAATATACATTTTTGGAAGCTTTTTGAAGCATTATGGAATATTGTCGTATTAAAATAATGACACAGTTATTCTACACCGAATGTTCGCTCCCAAAGACGAGCATATGCATCTGTACAGTGTGAAGAATATCCACTCCGAAAATGGAGAATATGGATCACCGCAATGTGAAGACGTCTTGACAAATTATTTTTCACGAGAATTTAGACAATTGCTCATTCCGATGAGCATCCTATTCTACAGCAAAGTTTTATGACGACTATGATTTTCGTAGCAGTATCTTTAATTTAAGAGTTTATAATACTATTATTTTTTTGCCATACTACGTACTACTTAGTAGTATACGATAAATACATCTACATTTTAATAAAACAATAATTACGCAAATTTAACGGAATTATTTTCGTATTTGAGTTGTAACTTTCCGGGAGTTAACTTT
>JAGVSQ010013595.1:0-11023 GCA_022683975.1 Rhyacophila evoluta
ACAGTGATCTCACATATGGAAGTTTACCAGTTTTAAATAATTCAGAATTTTTAATCGTTTATAAAATATGTATAATGTAATTCACCAGTTTGATTATTCAGAACTCATGAAGAAGTGAAAAGAATATTCAGAACCAAATCAACAATACAAATTCATAGAGCAATCCGCTTAACACCAAACCATGAACCGTGTTATAATTTATAGGTTTAGTTCGTTATTTTGTATTGCAAACAACTATTGCTCTATTTTCGTGTATATTCTATTTAGTTAAAAAGTTATGTAACTTGCAATTTTACATGAGATTTTCTAGAAAAACTACATTATACTGATTTTTCATATTTAAAAAAAAAATATGGTTGTTCACGTTGAAAAATCGTTTTGTTTTTTTTATCCGACCGAATATTCCCTAATGTTACTTAACTATTCAATGCATAAAGCTGAATGTTTGATCTTTGACAGTTTTATCAGGCATAATCAAAATACGACCAGATTTAAGATTTCAATTATTACACAACGTAAAATTTTAGTGGTTCCATTAAAAACACTTTAAATTAAAGATGAAATAAACACACTAGTAATTATTTCGAAATATAAACTTTAATATATAATATGAACGAAGAAAAAAATATATAAATAAACAATCAGATAATTAAAGAGACCTCTGAGAAAACTAAATAAATAGTATACTAATCGGGAAAATTCCAAAACAGCATCCTTTTAAGGTCGCACACACTCAAGTGGAAGGTATTGAAACTCAAGACATTTCGTTACTCTTCGTATCGACATTACTACTGCTTCTGATATAATATAAGATATAATATGAATCTTACTAACCTTTTTCCTGCAAATGGGAATAATGTGCAGTACTCAATTACCATGGACCGTCCAATATTTTATAGACCCGTTTAAATCTCACTTAATAAAATGGCTGTTGTCTGAACGTTTATTTTTTATTATTGTTCGTGAAGAATAAGCTCGACGTTATTACTGTATAAATTGTATAAACGACCTGTGCTTTTGACATTTTACTATAATAACAATTTTATGTAGGTACCTACCGAAATATTTTGTGGACATAAATAATGATTGAAGATATGAAAATAAACGCTAAATAGATTACCAAGTCGGAACCTCGGATATAATGGCTTATTATATTTAAGCATTTGAATGGTTTCTTCTTCTTTACAATCTGTGTCTCAGAACGGAACTTTTAGCCTACCTTAATAGTTCCCTCGTCTTATCTTCGTTAGTGTTTTACGAATCTCCGATCTATATTATTCATCCACAACCTAACCAGTTAACATAATATTACCATATAAATACAGTTGTATTATTAAACTTTTTAATTATATATTGTATCGTTGCGTAATTAATGATAAAATAAAAACAAATAATAGACATACATTAATGTACATTTTTTGGTAGCCAATAAGTTTTCTTAATAATATTGGCTGTCTAGTCTAGAACTTTTGTCAGTCTACTGCTTGAGGAAACTCGTAAAAGTTTCATTTTGGATACGAGAATTGCGTTGCCGCTTTCTTTAGCTGAACTCTATATTTCATTTACAAATATGTCTAGATCTCAAGATCATTCATATAATTCTCTTTTTACTCGTTTTGCACATAAGATAACAAATTGAATACGCAGAATAAATGTTGAAAAATATCAATAAAAAAAAGTATGAATGAAGTTATTGAAATTCGAGAAACCAATGATAATTTATAGGTAAAAAATATAGACTATAGTACTGCAAAAAAAGTTTTTTTTACAGTACCATCGCCTCAAAAGCACACGGACACTTGTGATATTTATAGTTTGGAGAGTTTTCTCTACACCAAAAAGCGAATAAGGGCATATATGACACTAAGCCACAAAGTTTCAATTGCTAAAGAAAAATAACGGTATGTTACGGATTTTGATTTTTTTTTTTACTATTAAAATTATTTAATTTTTTTCCCCCAATTTCTGCAGAAGCTTTTTCTTTTGATGCGACGCTCTGATACTACAGCATTTTCTGGGACAAGAAGGCAGTTCTAATCAACGATAATATTAATGATATCAATTCTTTTCATGACGAAACCTTCATGGGTTGAGATGTAAGGACGGTACGGATATGACATTGCATGACGTTACCTTCGGGGTAATAATATTTTGAGACGGTTCTAAATTGCTTGATGTCACCTCAATAGCCGAGTTAATGAGCAATTACCATTTCGTGTCGTTAGACTTTAGGTATATCTAACGAGTCCTGCAGCTGCATGAAAATCCGACATATTTTAAATGGGTATTTAGATACAGAAAATAGAAACGAGAAAAAATCTGTTAAAATAGAATAAATATAGTTTTTCAATAATTAATATCGAATGGTCTCTCCGAATATTTATTTATATAGTTTTTAGTTATGGGTAAATGATAACCTAGCTAATTAATTAGCTAAATAACCTAATCAATAAAAAAATCCGAAGAACGTTTTAAAAATATTTCAAGCGGCTACTTTACACTTACTAAACGATATCCTGTTGTAATTCAATTAAAAATTTGTGTTTTTTATGGTTAAAATAATAAAACATAAAGTTTTACGATTCTCTGTAACATGCTATTCATAATGTAAGACTATCATCGTAACTTTAGAATAAGCAAGCATTTAAATCATCATTCTCGGAATAAAATGTGGGTAACTTACGATACAGTTAGGTATAAATTATATTTTATGGCGTATAGGGTTATAAATAACGCCAAATTAAATAAATATATATAGGCCTGATTATTGGTACTTTCTATTACTAAATATTTACGATGATATTTGTTTCTCACGTGTATGGATAAAAGGTGATAATTTTATATGTCTCATGCCAATAGCAGAGCGATCGATATTTTTGACCAGGATTATACACTTTATAATTAAATATACTTGAACTTTTTCAAGATACGTTTCTTATAGAATCTCTTAATTTTTCATTGAGCAATGTGCAGAATGCTTATCATATTATTTGGGAGTATTACCATATATCGGTTGAAATATGTCTTAAAAGAATATCGATTACGCACATTTTACAGCATGCCCATTCAAGTTTTGGAACGATGCTTTTGAACGCATTTCTTTTCGAAATTATTTGAAAGGTAAGTATTTCAATATTCAATTAACTAAAAAAATACTTCTAAAATTAATAGAATGAAATGTTAATAGTAAAAATTATATACATAACAATTATAAATAAATCATTATGCATGTTTTCGAATGTATCGTTACATTGTCGAGGTACATACTCTCCAAAGAATGTTTTGCATAACATTTATAACAGAGCTTTATTTAACTTCAAAGCAAAAGAAGCTTTTGATATATGAAATTTGAAAAAAAATATCTTATGGCCTGATGTAGATTTGTGGTACGATATCGACGAGTTAACAACTCGAATATTAACTAGGCATCTTTAGCATTCTTTTATTGTATTCAGCAAGGCACAGTCAAATAGTTAAGATTTACGTCCAGCGTACATCGTTTATCTCATCAAAACAAAGGTACGCGGGTAAGATAAAATATATACACACAAATCAATATACACATGACATGCGTTTATTATAATACAAGATAATAAAAAGCTCCGTTAGAAGTGGGACAACTGAGTTCATAGACTTTTGAATCTTATAGAGCTTGCTGGATGTGGATGTTACTAGGCCCAATATATAGGATATAAACAAATATTTTCTTAGTTATATAGAGCTCATTTATTAGTCATTGATGTTTAATGATAATCTGATGATTAATATTATACACAAAATTTGCGCCAAATACTGAAGGTGAGTTGGATTAACTGGAGACAAGAGAACGGATAACTTTTTGTTACGTGAAAAGGCGTGCAGTGACAATGCAACCGGTGGGACACGTGCTGCAAAAGCTTCCGGAAAGCCTGATACTGCTTACCCTTTTTTCCGGCCATATATGTTGAAAGGACTATCGCCTACTATTCATAGTGAATATTTGGCGAAGTTAAAAAACGCCAGTATGATTAAGAAGAATTCAAAGCGACTTGTGTGTGGCAGATAATTCTGGAGACGTCATGACATGATCATATGCTCCAAATAAGGAGCTGGTATGGAGAAATAATAAGGCATACATTATACTCAGATGGGTATCGAAGTATTAAGATAAATTAAATTCTACTATATATATTTTATTACTCGAAACTAATAATGTAATTCATACAGCGATAAACGAAATTTTATAGTTTGGTAAAATTGTACTAGAGTGGTTCCATATCTCTCACATAATTTCTTTACATGTGTTACAGTGTTAATTATTATGCGTTTAACTCATTGGCGGACAGTAAGTTTTGTTCAGAGTACTGCAGTGTAACACATTCTATATAATTCGTATTTTTAACGGTAATTCATCCGGGATTGGTCTAAAATGATCAGAATTAATTAATAAAGTAGTTAAAATGACTTTGCTTGATAATTTAAATTGACGGCTATAGCCGTACTGTCATTGCCTAGTCGTTATATTATATATATAGTTATATAAATATATAGGCATATACCGTCATATCGACAAAGAGCCGTACAAAAATGAAAGTGTTCGTGCATGTCTATTTCTAAAGTAAATTCGCTCGTAAGCGACACATCGATTTGAAATTATGACTCAAATGCGACACATGTATTAGCTATAGACTATTCTATACCAATTTCGTGTCGGGGAATCCCGTCTTGCCATAGCGCAGTCAAACTTTCAGGCCGGGATATGCCGTCGTGTCACACCGCGAACGATCAGTATTGACGGGATATGCCGTTCTGTCCGCCAACGTGTTAAGCATATGAATTCACATTTTACAGCTACATATTTGCTAGAGTAAATCATTAATTCTAGTTCTCAGACATTAGACATAAGTTTAAATCTTCGAAAGCATCTCTTGCGAAACTGGAAAAAGTCAATATTAGGCCAAGTACATATCTAATACTCATCTATGCTAACCTGGAAGTAACGCCTAACAAAAATAAAACCTGATTCGAGAGAAGTGATAGAATATCTAAATATATTACAATATCTTGTAAAATTAAAGCAGTTTCAACCCTTGATAAATATAATCCTAGTAGAAAATTAAAACCACAGTAGAAATAATTGTAATTTACATTATAATGTTATTTTATTTTAAAATCTAAGCGAAATCAAGATATTGGTAATCATCAACCTATTTCTGTGTTAGTTTTCTGAGAGGAAATAACTTTTCAAGTCGATTCCATAATTACACACAATAGTTGGCTATTACCCCTTAGAACGTTTTAATGTTCCAGTGTGTATTTTTACACTCATACAAATTATGTTCATTATGCCACGGTATTAACAACTGAACGGATGCAAACTAAAAGATAGATGTATAAACAAACATAAATATCTATGATTTTTAGACTAGAACAATAATTTAATATTTTACAAATATAATTTATTGATAGCACGAATATAAGTATGGATATATCTTTAAAATTCGTACAATATTTATAAGATTAAAGATTTGTCTTGTTTAAAAAAAAATGATTTGCCCTATTTTGTAGACATGTAATATACTTTCCATTAAAATAAAATATTAAATACGCAGTTTAATTTGAATGCTTTTTTTCATATAAAATTTTACACAGGCTTGTAACTTTTATACATGGTATGGTTTGAGTTACTATCATAATGTAATGTTTATTTAGTCGTATATTTAAATCAATTAAATTAAATAAAGTCCATATGGTGTCTTTCGTTAACAATTCTAGCAAATAGATAGCGGTCGTTCCCATGGTCGAGATGATTGACAAGCGTGCAGTCGAAATGTGTTTAAGTGAAGAATAAATACGGAGCGCTATTGAAAATATCCGAGCAGCACACTTAACGCTCTCGAAATATTGGTTGGATTATTAAAATACAAGAAACGTGAAACGTTCATTTTACTCTTGACGAGTGCAAAGACTTAAAAGATCTAGGTACTTCACGTGAATCGACATTCATATTATTCGACATTGATATTCACACCGTAAACCAGAGATTCCCAAATTTATTTTCGCCTATGCAAATTAAGTTTTTGTAGAAGCTCAGTTACGAAATATTAAATATAATAATTACTCGCGAATACTTAACGCGGATAAAAAAAAATAATCTTGTATCGAGCGCCTGTCAATTTAAACAATGCAGGTTCGATTACCACATATGCCGGATTTTTAAATTAAAATATTGGGTTGAGTAATTGTCGGTGAAACAATTCTCGTCTAAGAATTTTCTTTTGTGATACGTTTTCATATTGCAGAGACTCATACGCTTCACTTCAGCGGTTATCTTTATACTGTGTAGATCCATATACTCTACTTTCAGAGAAAACATGGTTAAAAAACAATATGAATAATTCTTGACTAATTTTTTCATGAGAATTTGTAATCACGCAATCATAAACTTATCAGGCTTATAGTTTTTTATTTTAACAATTTTAAATATCGTAGCAGATGTCGTATTCTAACTCGCATCTTTAGGCAACGAAGCATGCTTACTGTCCTCTTAGTCAAAGGGAATATTCAATAGGAGACCCGAAACGAAAAGAAAAAAATTTGCAACATGGCCCTGCATTAAAAATACATTTAAACAAGCGAGCTTTTACGCAATTATACGATTTGAGCCCGCATGTTTTTAATAGTTTTAAAAACTGCTGGTAATTTTATGTGTGTATTATGGAGCAATTAATACAAGGCTTTTAGATAATTTTAGTTACTTCAAAATATTCTCCATTTTTTTAAACACTTCTTTAAAACTCATATATGTGTATAATGTCGAGCATGATTCAAATGGCCAGAAACTCGTAGGTGGTCTAAATGTATTATATATTTATTTTCACATCCTAAATAATAAATCACATCCAGAAAATATAATATAGAAATAACGGTAAAAAAAACTAATGTCAAAGAAAACATTTGTTTTTTTTTCTTAAATATCAATATAAATTTATATCAGCTGATAAACAAAGATGCCATGCGCATAAAATAACGCCATTTGTTAAAAGATAAGAACGGAAGTAAGATTAATACGATTAATGAATATCTTTCACATAATATTTTTTTTTTGACAAACATTATCTTTATTGGGATCGGATTTTGTATTAAAAAAGGTTAAAATCATTCAAATTTCTGGTAACTGGTTTATGGTTTATGTATGTTTATTTTGCAATATGCATATTGACCCACATATATTATAATATAATATACGAGTATATTATATAGTGTTGTATATTATAATGAATATGACAATTTATGAACATTTTCAAATGATGAAAAAAATAATACAATAGCCATAACACTGCAAAAACTTCGCCGGTGTGTTTTGTGTGTATGCGAGAAAGAAAAAACGAAGAAGGTGAAACCCTTGTTTCTAAAACAACAGTTACCTAAACTCACCTCACTCAGACGGAAGATATAATAACAAGATGTTACAACCATTGCTTTCTGTATAAGTATAACTACTGGCGAGTTTAAAAACTTTAGAATTAAAAACAGCTGATGTTTTCAATTTATTAGATAATTATCGGGAGCACCATACTATACAGATATTCTTTATTTGACCACGCAGAAGTAGAAAAAAATTTCCTCCTTAGTTTCGAAGTACCGCAATTTAATATGCTGAAAGAATCGATTGAGTTATATTGTATTATATACTTGTATTATCCAAGCGACAAAAATGTATCAGAATAAATTATAATATTTTTACATTTTTAAGGACACGGTTATAGAAGCGCTTTTTTCATGGATAGTTGAATAATATACGAGGTTTTTGTAGTAGAATGATCACGCACGCGGCGCCAAAAAGCATCAATCTCCACATAATTAAACCACATTGTGAAATTAACTGTACTCTTTCGGCTAGGCGGACAAACATAACAACGATAAGATAAATTAAACGAATATTGCGCGTACTTAGGCAAGCGTCATACAATACACTGTTATTGTTGATTATTGAGACAAATATCTTTTAAGGAACCACAAGTTTTATTAATTGAATAATTGAACTAACTTAAAATTTTACATACTAAAAAAAGCTTTCGACATCTACAAAAGCTCTCAGAACTATAAATATAAAACAAATATTTATATGGAATATCTTCTTCGTGTAGTGAGATTGTAACAACATCAATACCACTGCATTATCGAAAAATAAACTTCTTATTTGTACAAATGCTATAGTTAAGATAAACAACATGTAAGATTTGCACAACAATGGATTTTAGATAGAGAAACTATAGTTTAAAGTACGTATCTACAAATAACTTTGGTCAACATGATTTAAGAGCGTGTTTTTATTATTTTTATAAAAACACTGAAAACTAAGCTGAAGTGGTTTTTCGATGTATTTTCACCGAAGCGCATTTAATACATAGCCTATGTATTAACGCACCCATCGTGGTTCATTATTTTTACGAACATGCATTCGGTATCTTCTTGCCTGGTTAGCACGCCGGTACTACAAGTGCGTGAACCTAACTTACACGGTTAGCGTAATTCACAATCGTGCATTGTAATTTATTGTCTATTAAAATTTCGTCTTATGTGAGAACGCATTGAAAATAAAAACGTATTATCTTTTCATGCGGAGATTTATAGGTAAATATTTAACGGAAATTCACTTGCTTTATCACGATTACTCAACGACGCGAACGCAATGGATAATGCTGTTGTATGATATATGTGGGTCCGTCCTTACCAAAACAAAAGGAAAATTACCCATTAGTGATAAAATAATAATTATTAATGCATAAAATTAATTATAAAAACATGAAAATTAATTACAAGAATATAAATACGGTGCAGGTTACGGGTTCGAAATTTATGATTATAATAAACTGGTGGTTTGTTGTTATTTCTTTTTTAATACGCAACTTATAATAATGATCTTAAAGTTACATATACACCGTTCACAATTTAAAATATTGCCAAAAAGTAATGCATAATGTTTTACAGCCTATCTTAAATGTTAGAACGATTAAATATGCAGCCGTTCGATCAACTTAGTGGCCTACGCGGTTACTCAATAACTGAATATATTTAGTAGATTTTTTTAGTACTCTATTTTACTAGGGTTGAATAACTGTGATCTATAATAGTAGCCGCGTGCGCATCGGCAGTGCAGGTCACGAGTTCTAAACTTTCGCAGCGGGATTTATTCAAACCTGGATGTTTAATGAGTCAAGTGACTGGCTGACGACCATTTTTCGTGAAATATCTGTCATTTTAAGTCTCTACATTGCAAAAATCTATACTTTTTAGATTATCTTCCAATAAATTTTAACTATTTTCAATAGATATTTTCATTGTGCCAGTATGAGTTTCCGTTTATAGGTGGTGGTGTATACATATTAGGTTTGTAGTTATTTATATGACGATACAGATAGTTGATTTGTGCTATATTTTTTGGACATTGGAAAAATAATATTGATAAAATAAACAAAGTGGAAAAAGTCACAAAAAATATGAAATTTCAACCGTAAGGGTGAATTAAGACTAAAGAAAGTTAGTATAGAGTTACGGCACATGTAAACTTGCAGCGTTTACACGTTATGAAATATTAAAGCAATACAAACTTGTAACTTTCGTCGAATTCAGACAACACACAACGTTTGAATTTCGATGACTATTACGCGGATTAGTTTTGTCATGAACACGTGTATTTGAAATTATTTTGTACTATTGGATTCAACGTTTATTATATATGCATATAAAATAAATAAATTGGTCATAGTTTTTAAATAGAATCACTAACATATTTTCATTCATTTATGCATACTCATTTTTATAAGTTTAACATAGCTGAGAAGTTAAGATAACTGTATTGAATTACATTGGTCAAATATATCCGAGCAATATTCCGTTGCGTGTAAACAACAATCAGCTGTAACAACTACAAAGGTTCACTGCTCGTTACAAATTCCACCTGGTATGGGACGACTTAACAAAGCTAAGCGATAAATAATATATTGCTTCAAAGTTCCAACGATAATTCTATGAACTAATCTATACTAAATTGAAGCCATTAATTTTTACATTATTTGATTCTAACTTGACCTAAAATAATACAAGTAACAAACGTAGTTTTTTTCAAATATACACTACATGATTTCTAAACGTCATTTTGAATTATATACATTATAAGCTAAGTACAATAGTATCTTGTTTTTTTGCTTTCGGTATGTATATACAAAATCTTAATAATTCAATTAATACAAAAAATGAAACTTAAAATTACAGAAATAATATCGTTATGCATTATTAAGTATGAATAATCTGTCAATGTGGCCAGTACTAAGCCGTGGATAGGAGGCGTCACTGTGCAAAAAGCTTTTTTTTATAAAGATGAACAAACATAGTTTATTGAATTAAATATCAACTTACGATGTAAATTACGCATGTTTAATTTTCTAGCCCTTTTCTTAATATTCAGTGTAAGTTTCTTACACATTTATGGTAGACTTTTTAACCATTTAAACATCATTACACGTGGAAAATAGTGAAGAATTTATTTAATTTTCGTAATAAAAAGGCGACCATTATAATCAGACGTATTTGTGTGGTGCACAATCTGCTCACTAGCACGGCTCGTCCCTGACTGTTTTAACCAAGCAACCTTTAACTATACTTAAAATGATTTACTTATGTAATATAATATATCTGCTCTAACCTCGTAAATGTGATGCACGACTGTCTCCTTTTGAAGGGTATGTTTTTTTTTCAAATAACAACATTAAACTTTTACATAAAACATTATCAACACAATTACTTAAAAAACTTTTAACCATAGCTCTTATATTATTAAAGGCCATTAAATTATTTAATGTAATATTTGTCTGCGTGTATGTAAATATAATAATTATTCTTTACAGTTATTTCTATGCTTATATATCGTCGTATTACTGGCGAAAGACGTTAAAGTGAAAAAGTGAGTTTTAAATTAATGGAATGTTAATGTTTGAGTCTCTCTGTTAAATAGATTTTACGACAA
Source organism: Rhyacophila evoluta (assembly GCA_022683975.1). Taxonomy (NCBI): domain Eukaryota; kingdom Metazoa; phylum Arthropoda; class Insecta; order Trichoptera; family Rhyacophilidae; genus Rhyacophila; species Rhyacophila evoluta. The sequence goes on from JAGVSQ010013595.1 coordinate 11,009, forward strand.
TTTTTTAAAGTATAA